>JAHZMX010004710.1:0-11462 GCA_027743895.1 Seira musarum
CCCTCATACTGAAATAGTAGCCACCGATAACTACCCATTCAAATACCCTAGACAGCTAACAAATCAACCAAAGCTTGCATTCATTAAGAACTAACCGAGAGTTCTCTCTACCTGTGCTTTGTGTACAATGAGGTTTGTCGGAGGGTAAAAGGAATATTTCAGTTTCGCGGATTCTATCTTTGTAATAACTGAACAAATAACAGAACAGTAAAACCGTTATTTGATTTGGCGTACATTTTTATGCATAATTAATAATGGGTAGTGGGATTTCAAAAATGCTTTATAAAAAAAAAACATGGAAATTTTCTAAGGAAAAAATGGTTACGGAAAAAATTGACCGCGGAAAAAATGTCCTCCGTGGTGCGGAAAGTTTGTCCACTGAAAGAAAAAACCGGAAATTTTGTCCGGGGGAAAAAGTGTACCGGAATTTATATCCGGCTCCCTGTTTATGTATCTCCTGTGTATTTTCTACGTATTCTCCATGCTTTAAACTACGACTTTGACATCATTACTTTCAATTTTCAAATATTTTTGAGTTAAATCTTGGTCGACTTTGCTCCCATCATCATTCAAAACTTACCAAAATCATTAAAAAATCGCCGGACTTCATTTTAAAACGCGTTGTTTTAAATACCTAAACATAAAAAATCCATGGATGATGTACCTTAGGATTTAGCCGGGGTCCTGAAGTTTCAGATAATGCAAATCCCAAGTTCCTATTTTAAACGTGTCGCCACCAAAATGGTCTTCACGCAGGCCCCGGCGGTAAAAAGTTCGACTTTGACAATGAAGTGCCTTCCACCTGCTTTTTTCTATGTTTTCTGTTCAAGTCTTCATTAGTGAATTTATCTAGGACACTTTACACTACATTGCCATTTCATTTTGAGTGATAGGAACTGCTTGTGACACCATGGCATCGACTTTATGAAGGAGACCTGCCATGCGTGCTCAAAGAGGAGATACTTGAGCGGACAAAAAAATATCTGCTGGCGATTCTTTTTTCCGTTTTCAGTGACTATATTATGTCCAGAGCTAAGTAAAACGTCAAATTCGAGCTGCTATATTCGGTTTATGATATCATTTGGCGTCATTTTTGCTCTGGAAAGTACCAAAATGATTACTTCACACTCAGCGGTCAATAACTTTGTCATACGTCTAAATATCCAAATAAATTTAGACTCATTTGAAAGCTAAAAAACTGGAGAATCACATAAACAAGGACGAAAAATTAACTCTTTAAAAATCTTTCGATTTTATCCCAAATTCAAATGGGAAAAACTGGTTTTGTTATTCTGTACAGTACAACAACAGTAAACTTGTAACCTACTACTGTTACTGCCCTTAATGATTGCCAAATATCTCAAGTGGCCAACCTAACCTATTTTTGAAACCTTCACCAAAACATTCTCCATGTTTTAATCTATGGAATGGTATAATTTTCATAAATAGTCTAGGTTGGCCAGTTAGGATATGGACTTGGCCTGGAAATGAATACCAAGCGTCTATGGTCCTTACTGTATAATGGATTACTTCTTTAATTGTACTTTTAACTGAACCACTGCAGCTGAAGGGTTTGCATTTATCAAAAGCAAAGCTCGCATTTTTTTGGCTAATTAATTACATGAAGCAGGTTCGACGAAATATCAACGTTCGAATCTATCGCAGATTTGGACAGTTTTCTAAATGCAGATCATCTGTCTGAAGTAAGAGTTCTACTAATACTCAATGAGTGAGATAAAGTTTCTGAGATACTTAGCAGCCCCCTCATGTACGAGGATATAACGAATCCTTTTCAGGAAAGTATTATGTATTTATTGTGTGGTAAAACAAGACAGCTTCTGAACTTCTTGAACTGCTTTCACATAGAATAAATTTATCATATAAACAATATTTTTAACTAAATGTTGACCGTTAAATTACTATTGAACAAAATTAAAACAACCATATGTAGTCAGTAGATTAGTCATAAAATATCACAAAAAAGATTTAAAATGAATTCAGGTAAGGCATAATAGAAAATAGAAATTGCAATATGTAATACATTTTGTTTATTTGTTTTTTTTTGTGAACTAGGATGTTCAATAATAAAAAATTCTATAACAAAATTATGTAAAATACATTGTATGTTCTAATCGAATGCAAATGAAATTCAAGGACATTATCATTCATGACCGCAAGTTTTTAAAAAATAACTCTACCTCATTACAAAATGTATGCTAATGCTACATAGACTGTGCTTTGATATTTGTGTCGTTGAAACTTAACATAGACAGGTTGAAGTGTTGAAGTTCACATTTTTAAGTCAAGTTTTAATCATGTAAATCTGAGTGGATTTTAACAAACGCCCTGTCCAGGTCCTTGCTTTTCAAGTCATACAATCTGCACAAACGAAACAAATTCATGGTATTCTCCTCGTTGCACTGCCGAACAATGTTTGCGTCAAGATGGTTTAACAGATCATCAAATCCATATTTCTGAGAAATGTATAAAATTTCAGCCAAATCCACTTTCTCCCCAACAGCAACAGCATCATCATCTGCCACCCGGAGGTGGTTAACATCTACTTCTAGGTCTTCCTCATGTTTTTCGCCGTTCATGTTATGGCCATTTCCAGGTGTGGTGTATGGCAAAACTTCACCAGACTAAATATAATGAAGCAAAAACTTCACCACAGGACCAGACATGTCATCAAAATTGATCTCTCCTTTCTGGGTTTCATTCCATTCACTGGTCAACATTGCCTTCATGACATTGCTTCGAGCTGTATGAATAAACTTAATTAGTTTTTTTTTAAATTTAAAGTCATTTTGATTTTATGACGATTTACACTTACCTCCCAAAATGCATTTATGCGCTGGAAACTTCTTCCCATCCTTGGAGATAAGAATGACATCCGATTCTTCACCGGAATGGAGCAACCGCAAAAATGTTCCTTGACGTTCCTCTGCATTTGTACTGCTGGATCTTCCCCAAACTTCGTCATCTGCACTTGGTCAACTTTGTAAAGCTCAATAGTGATTTCAATGCTTAGGGTTCAAAGGGAGGTTCAAAGCGTCCAATTGAAAATTCAGGATGGAAATTCCAATTCCAGAATATGTCGTTCCATTACTTCCAGGAACAACATAGTCATCATAGGGATTTTTAGTCAAATAAGCTTGGCCATCTAAAATGGACGAAAATAAGAGCTGATTATATTTCATTGATTGAACTAATCATGTTTGATACATTTTATTTTTAAAATTTATTTAATTTTTAATTTTTTTCGAATCCTTACTCGCACTTGAATTCTTCCAAATTGTCCCGTCATTGTTGCGGATACAACAAAAAACTTTATGAATGATGAAGTCAAGGTGCTCAGTTGGTTGCACGATAGGATGGGAATTCCAATTCCAGAATATGTCGTTCCATTACTTCCAGGAACAACATAGTCATCATATAGGGATTTTTAGTCAAATAAGCTTGGCCATCTGGAATGAACGAAAATAAGAGCTGATTATATTTCATTTGATTGAACTAATTAGGTTTGGTATATTTTATTTTTAAAATTTATTTAATTTTTAATTATTTTTCGAATCCTTACTTGCACTTGAATTCTTCCAAATTGTCCCGTCATTGTTGCGGATACAACAAAAAACTTTTTGAATAATAAAATCAAGTTGTTCTTTTGGTTGGACCGTTGGACTCTCCTCTCGGTTCCAAGGAACGAGTAGTAGACATAAATAGCTTTTTCTTCTGTGGGGCCGTACTTTTCTCTCGAGGAATATCCAATTTCCAGTATGTCCTTTCTTCTGTTCATTATTTCATCAAAATTGAGATGAACTGGGCCGAGAAATGCTTTCCAACTCGAATGGAAAGCGTTGCAAACATAATACATTGAGGTTGTCATCAATGACATCAAATTGATCAATTTTCCAAGTGATTTTTTCCTCATGCAACAAGGAAAGCTAGAAATTGATTAATAAATTTAAATAAATTTCTTCTTCATCCATGGAAAATATAAATAGTTATATAAAATTTTAAACTTGGATATAATTAGTAATTACTTACTCCTGATCGGACTGTACGCATTGAACTGTTGTAGTTTTCTTCCATAATTGAAGCGAAATAATTCGATGTTCTTATAAAAAACACGGGCAAAATGAGATGCGAGAGAAAGGGAAAATGTAAGTTTGCTAACTGACTGCACACCAAAAGGCAACTGCGGTACTAGGGAATAAAGCCAGTTATTATATAACAGTTGAAACCAAACAAGGGCAACCGTTTGTTGAGGCTCACCTTAAAATGGAGCCCAGTTTTTGCATTACCTTTGCTAAAACATCAACCGGAAAGAAGCAGAAAGGAGGGAAACATTTGCCAAGGTCAATATTTTTAGCAACAACAATAATAATGCTGCCTGAATATGTTGTTCAACAAAATAAGTTGTTTGCGTGGGAGAATTTTCTGAGCAAAGCTGACGCTGGAATGGGATGGACTTGGTTTAGTTTTTATATGCATGCATGTTGCCGACCAACAAGTTTTTCCTCACTCACTAGTTAGGTCATTTCATATTCATACAAACATTACAAAAAATAGGGTTTCTTTTCTGGAGAGAAAGATGAATTAAATAGAAATGTATGAAGGGAAATGAAATTAATCAGTTTCGTTGGAGAAGGCAGAAATAGGCACGCATCTGCAGCATTGTTAAGGCGTTCCTCGACTTCCGGTTGATTACTTTCAGACAATATATGTATATAATGCAAGCTTTATGTAATGAGTCATTACATGCGTTGCCTTTTGCAGGTAAAAAACAAAACAAAGAGCAAAAACATATTTTTTTGTAAGGCCTTTTTTATCTTGAATTGTGCATACAAGCATGATAATGTGTGTTTTCAACATCACGAAAAGGGGAAAGATCAAAGCAGTCAAAAGCAAATGCATACACATGTTCTATTTTTTATTAAAATAATTACACTTTCACGTTAAACAGATATGTGTGCTGGTACTAATATGGAAGTGAGGGAATAATATTTTCCCGGTTTACTTTATCTGCTAAGAAACAAGTTTACGTATTTGGACGATTAAAAATTTAATATAACGAAGACAAAGAGTTGAATGAAGATAGGTAGGGGGATTTTTCATCACGAATTAAAATCAGTTTAGGTTAATGATTTTTACCACACATTAAGACCGCTTATTCACTTCTCATAGGTTTTCTTAGCATTTCCCCATCAATTCCATTATTGCCCAATAATACCAGTTGTAATTCTACCTTCCGACTTTTGTGTTCAAAGCCCACGACTTATTAGTCCGTCTGACTTAACGCGATTACAAAAGTAACTACATATTACATTAACAAGGAGGTTTTTTCCAGCATTTATTCAACTATACGTATTCCATAAAATCTTTTAAAATATTAATCACTATCGAATTTTCCTTGTCTTTGTTTTGTAAGGCATTTAACGGTTTGGGGAAATGTAATGAGGACTAATCTCATATGAATATCAAAACAGGTTTTAGTAGTCCACAGAATTAATTTCATTCAACTACATATTTTTATGAATGGGTCACTAAATTGTCTAAGGCGTCTTTAGTAATTTCGAATAGTCTAAACGAAAGGAGTTCGTTCAAAATAAGTACGCAGACAAAGTTGTATCCAGTAATTACATAACGATTTAAAATTTTTTGTGCAGGTTGAGGAATTCAAAACAAAATATCGTCAAGAACAGCAGGATGATTTTTTATAAACGTCCTGATCAAATCCTTGCTTTTTAAATCATGCAACCCACATAAATAAAACAGGTTGCTGGCATTCTGCTCATTGCAATATTTAATGAGGTTGGCATCAACGTAATTATATAAATCTACGAATCCGTATTTTTGTGAAATATTCAAAACGTCTTCCAAATCTGCCTCCTGATTGACAACTGCATCATCAAGTCGGGGGCGCTTAGAATTGGGTTCGTTGTTTTCTTCCTGTTCTTCATTGTAGGAAATATTTGTGGAATATGGAAGTATTTCACCAGTGTAGATATAATGGAGTAAAAGTTTTACCGCTGGTGCAGGCATGTCATCCAGCTTAATTTCACCATTCTTAGATTCAGCCCATTCGTTCTTGAACATTGTGTCCTTCACTTGACTTCGAGCTGGAGAGATAGGATTTTCTATTTATTAATTTTTACCTTCAATTCAAAATATACGGACAAACAGACAAACATAATATTTATTGTCAGAGAGTGAATATGTCACTTCTCACCTCTTAAAATGCATTTATGAGCTGGAAACTTCACCCCTTCCTTCGAGATAAGAACTATATCTGACTCTTCACCTGAGTTTAATAATTGTAAAAAGTGCGCCTTCATTTTCTTCTTAAGCTGCAATTCCGGATCGTCGCCAAATTTCAATTTTTGGACCTTGTCAACTTGATAAACCTCAATGGTGATATCAATGCTAAGACAACGGTCTATTAAAGGTAGCTTGGCTACGTCTGATTCAAATTTCATAATGGAAATTCCAACAGGAGCGGTAGCATTATTGCTACTAGTACCAACAGCAGTACTATTAGTCATGTGCACTTGGCCATCTAAAATTTACGAAATCAAAACCAAATTAATCGATATTTAAATTTTGTCCAGAATGTGGAAGTGGAATCGATATTGAGTTTTCTGAGTATTTTACATACCTGCTTCAGAGGATTTCCATACTTCTCCGTTTGGATTGCGAATGCAGCAAAATGCCTTATGAATGATCATGTTTGATGGGTTATTTCTTGATGCACTGGGAATGTGACAGTAATAGACCTCAATCATTTTCTCGTTTCCAGTGTCGTAATCGTAGTCGTAGTGATAGCTTCTATTCTTCGGAAGAACGGGATTAAGGTAAACTTTCCAATTCGTCTTTGGGACAGAAGCTCCAGCCTTGATTTCGAATGTAAATTTTTGGGATTTGATGAGGTTTTCGTTCACAGCAATCACATCAAATCGCTCGATCCTCCAAGTGATTTTCTCTTCGCTCACCAAAGCAAGCTACAATTGTAATATAAATGTTTCAAATTCTTTAACATGTTTGTATGCCTAATATTAGATTATTAGTCTTATTTGAACAAAATGTAATATCTATCAAACTATATTACTCCTGACTGGACTGTCCGAATTGAGCTGTTGATTTCACTCATCATTAGTAAATGCACAAACTACAAATAATGTTCGGGCACCTTTGTGCTGAGCGATCTGAAATAGACTAAATGTGACAAAAACTTCAAGCAAAAGGATGATCCTTTACACGATATTCCTGACTGAAATGTAATGTTTTTAATTGCATAGCAAAATACAGAAAAAAATATGTGAAACAAGAAAGCTATCTAAATTATGAGATAAGCGAATCTCATCTGATATGAAGTCGAGTGTGAACACGCACTGTCAGTTTTCAGCTGCATGATATGATAGTGCGACTTTCTGTTGCTGCTTTTAGTTCTTCATCCACACAAATGTGGAGAAGGAATGCAGAAAAAAGTCTCAAGGTCATTTTATATAGTGTTTGCAAAAATGTATGGGTAGAAAATAAGATGTTTTGCAAAGGCAAACGTTGTGGGCAAAGCAAAATTCGTTTGGTCATTACAGCTTGCTTTGCTTTATTCATTTTTACTACCTAACAACACCATAGTACTTCTCTATTCAAACTTTGGTTTTGAAAAATATAATGAAAATGACGCGGTGCGTAACTGGACAACTTTTTCTCCGTTCATTTTGTTTATTTGAATTATTTATTAAGATGTTACTAACTAATTATTTCTATAAAATACATACAGTAGTTTCGGTATTTCAAAAAACAAATAGAATTCAAGGACATTGAGATTCATGATAACAAAAAGTGTTTTAAAAATTATAACATCATTAGAAAATGTGCAAAACTTTTATATAGATTGAGCATTGAGACAGAAAATTGACAGGTTGAAGTTCACAATGTTTTAAACAAAATTTTAGTTAAGAATGGCAGAGTGGTTATTGACGAACGCCCTGACTAGGTCCTTACTTTTCAAGTCATACAATCCGCACAAACGAAGCAGATTGCGGGCATTCTCTTCGTTGACAATATTGACAATATTTGCGTCAATGTAGTTGAACAGGTCAACAAATCCATATTTCTGAGAAATATATAAAATATCAGCCAGATCAACTTCCTCCTCAACAGCATCATCATCAGCAACCGGGAGGCGGTTAAAATCCAATTCCATGTCTCCCTCATGTTGCTCTCCATTCATGCTTGCGCTAATTCCAGTTGTGGTGTAGGGCAAAACTTCACCAGAATAAATATAATGAAGCAGAAGCTTCACCGCTGGAGAAGAAATTTCAACAAGTTTTATCTCTCCTGTTCGGCCCTCATTCCAATCCTTCTTGAGCATAGCGTTCATTACATCACTTCGAGCTAAAGAAATGCATTGAATTAATGCTTGTTTTTTTAAGAAATAAACTGTCTCTAATTGCATCATAATTTACTGACCTCTCAAAATGCATTTATGAGCCGGAAACTTTCCCCCATCTTTGGAAATAAGAACGACATCCGATTCACCACGAGAACGGAGCAAACTCAGAAAATGCTCGCTAATATTCCTCCGTAGTTGAAATGCTGGATCTTCTCCAAAGTTAGTTTGGTGCATTTCGTCAACTTTGAAGAGCTTAATAGTGAGTTCAATGCTGAGAGTTTGCCCATTCAAAGGCAAGTCCTTGGCCTCTGGTTCGAAACCCATGATGGGCGTTTCAAAAGAAGTAATTAAACCATCGTTGGCTCTACTGGCTAATGCATAGGGGTTGTTTTTAAGCTCCCGAGTATAACCATCTGGAATTTTAGAAAGAAAAATTGAGTTCATAAATTGTATTTCAAGCTATGTAGTTCTAAAAAAATAAAGCTATTAAACAGCGATAACGACGTAGCTGAAACAGAGTTAACGGCGACAGAGTTGGTCTCAGAATACTGTTTTAATCTTTGCTAGGTTCTTTTAGATGTCATAGGATTGCGCACGGAGTTCATATATTTGAGGTCAATCGGTGACCTCCTTGGAAAGTCGTTGTCTGCATGCAGACAGACAGACAACCCAATCGAAATCAATACTTCGCCGATGGCGTCAGCTACGTAATATAAATATAAACTTTTTATCCTTACCTGTACCTGTGGCGGTCCATATTGTCCCGTCTTTTTTGCGGATACAGCAAAAAGCTTTATGAATGATCATATCGAACTTTTTTTCCTCCTTCGCCTCGCATCCATAAACATAAAAGACCTCAACCATTTTTCTACTTTTCTTTTTGGCAACCACATCATTCGAGAGGCTTTCATGATTCATTCCATTCTTCGGTGCTTTATCCTCCCAGTCAAGATAAGGATGAAAAGAAAATTTCCAGCTCGTCTTCGGAATATTAGCAACAGCATTAATTTCAAATGTAATACTTTGCGATTCTAATAAGCGGTAGTTGGCCGCAATGACATCAAATCCCTCAATCTTCCACGTGATTTTCTCCTCACGGATCAATGCAAGCTGGAA
This sequence comes from Seira musarum, assembly GCA_027743895.1. NCBI lineage: Eukaryota > Metazoa > Arthropoda > Collembola > Entomobryomorpha > Entomobryidae > Seira > Seira musarum. The sequence goes on from JAHZMX010004710.1 coordinate 9,515, forward strand.
ATGAATTAATAGTTTAAATGAGTTTCAAAATTTTCTTTAAGCTTTACCTAATTTCACCAAATGCAAAAATGATGGCAATTAAAATATAAATTTGTAATTATACTTACTCCTGATTGGACGGCACGAATTGACCTTTTGCAGTTTTCTCCCATCATTGAGCAGAAATAGTTCTTAATTTTCTCAAAATGAATTAGAAATAATTTGTTTCTCTTCAAAATGGAAATGTAGGAAGATCGAACAGAGTAAGTAAGATAACTGACTGAACACCAAAATCCAACTGGCGTACGAGGGGATGAAACCAGTTCCTAATGAATGCAACCAGACAATCCGTTGTTCTTTGTTAAGGCTTCCTCACAATAAAGCATAATATTATTTGTTGGCAGTTGGTGGACTGATAATTGAGTTTAGATTTTACATTAGCTCCACAGGAATGGCAAACAGGAAGGGAGCAGAAAGGAGGGAAATATTTTCCAAGGTCAATACTTTCAACAACAATAGAAATACTTAACCCGAAAAAACGAGTTTTTTGCGTGGGAGACTTTTTTGAGCGAAGCTGAAAGGACTTTGTTGGCATTGTCTTTTGCTTAAAATACCGGTAACAGGTGTTTGCAGATTCAATTGTTGAGTCACTTCATTTTATAACATTGCCAAAAATTGGGCGTTTCGGAGGGAAGTGGGAAAAACGATAATAAGAACAAAATGAAAGGAAGATGAAACTAGTCCATTTCGTTGGAAAATTCAGAAAAATGCGCACGTTCGCAGCAATGTACAGTGGTTTGCCGACTTCCGGTCGATCATTATCGTGCAGTAAATGAATAGAATGCACGTGTTAGTGATTATGTGATGGGTTAATGCGCGCATTTCTTGTGGAGGGAGAACAACAAAACAAAAAGCATTTATTTCTCTTTTGGTGTACACACATTTACTGAATGAATTGTGCATGAATGTATGGTACTGAGTTTTTTAGCTACCCGAAAGGGGCACAAAATAATTAAAGGAGTTCATACATCATTGAATAATATAATTACATTTCCTCTTTAAGCAGATATGCGAACGAGTGACACGAATACAAAGTGAGAGGATATAGAACCTATCGGTTTTTACCCTATCCATTCGATGAAAACTGACATTTTGGGGTAATAAAAATTTTAAGATTACGACGACATGGAACAAATATTTAATGTACTTATATGATATAAATTTTTATATGTGCATTAAAATTAGTTAAATGTCATCATTTTCAACATCCATAAAAACCATTTAATCACTTGAATTTTTTTTTGGTTTCCCAATTATTTACATTATTACCTTCGATAACCTGGTAGCATTATCGCACCTGCCAATTTTTTTGTTCAAAGCCCACCACTTTTGTTTTCCCGACTCAGCAGGAACATAATTAGGAACTATTACATTCGAATATATGATAAGGCAAATGTAATTGTATATGAAGTGAGCTGAATGAGAAAACGCAGTGTTTTGAGTTGCTTTGCTGCTTCATGGCCCTACTTTCTGTTTTTGCTTTCGATTCTGCACAAATGTGAAACAAAAATGCAAAAGAAAAATATTTTTCAAGGTCACTTCTTGCTGCAGTGAGTAGAGCTTGCAAGTATCTATGACTAGAAAACAAGTTTTTTTTCTAGAAGGCCGACGTTTTGAGCAAAGCAGAATTCGTTTAGTTGATAACAGCGTAGTATTTTTTTGCCAGTTCACATGATATCTACAGAGAAAAATTAAAGTGATACTCTCGTATGCATAAACATACAATTAACGTAGTAGGTACCCTAATTCATTTCGATATATGGAAGGGAGCAACAACAGTTTCCAAGTTTTTCTCTTGCATTGAAGAATCATGTAAAACCATGGTAAAATTATTTTAAAAATATTAATGTGATGAAATAAAGTTGAAAAATCTCCATAGATTATAATGACAGGAATATCCCCCCCCCCC
>JAHZMX010004711.1:0-10163 GCA_027743895.1 Seira musarum
CAAATCATCAATACCCAACGGCCCTTTTAAGGGCCACCATAATTTTCGAAGAGCAATTTTTCTTCTTCAGATATTCTAGGAGTCTAAACTAGGTAATCCTCATTGCATTGCTTGTACACGTCGTTTCTCTGTGCTTTCCCTGTCTGGTACTTTTCTCCAGATTCCAAACACGCAAGCGATTCATATTACCTACTTCATAGATAAATCCAAATGAGAAGTCTCGCATTTTTTATTTCATTCCCATGAGCATTTGTCCAAAACAAAGAAGCTCGTGCTCTTATTGTTCACGCGTACAATAAAAAACCTGCAATCCAACAATTTTATCCAAGTCGGCATGTGGCTAAATGTTGTTTTGAGCAGATGATCTCTCTGCCTCTCCCGCATGCTCGTCTATTGACAGAAAGTTTGAAGAGAATTGAGATTGAAAAATGCTATTTTTTATTCAATTAGACAAATAATTAAACTTTAACTAACAACATTTACATCTTATAATAATGAACACAAACCGTATCAGTCTATATGCCTCTAGCATTTCTAGAACAATTAGAACTAGAAGTACTTTTCTTAATAATGTTGGAAGTGCTCTTAAAGTTAACAATCAATCAAGTGGTTTTGCGAACATTCAAAATCCTCCTCACAGGAAGTTCAGTCGGAGAATCTGGAGCTGTGATTCGAATTCTTCTTCTAGTCTGTTAGTTTCATCAAGAATCCACACTTCAGCAGGTAATTGAATATTATTTTATGAGTCAATGAATATATTCATATTTGAAATTCCGGCATTCCTTTAGAAAGAATGATACAATTAATTAAGTTTTACCATTGCAGTTAGATGTCACGGGGAATATGAATGGCAAGATCCTAAATCGGAGGAAGAAGTGTAAGCGTCAATGTAATTTAATTCAAATTAGCGTAATCTCGGTGTCCCTCCTTTCAAAATGTTATTGCATTATGTATTTTAAAATGTTTACAGAGTAAATGTTCAAATATCCGATAAAGATGGAAAGATTTACAAGGTTAGAGGAAAAATTGGTGACAATTTGCTGTACCTTGCGAAAAGATTCGAAGTGGAAATGGAAGGTAAGAAAAGAATCGTAAGATTAAGTATCTGCCCAATTGGCAGTTTACTTTACGATATTACGATGAGTTCTGGCAGTTGAAGAGTCTTACTTTTGGTTTTGCAGGTGCCTGTGAAGCTTCATTAGCTTGCACAACGTGTCATGTATACGTGGATCACGATTTCGTAGACCTCCTACCTGAAGCGACGGAAACGGAAGAAGACCTACTAGATCAAGCCCCATTTTTAAAGGAGAATTCTCGATTAGGTTTGTTTTGTAAAATTTATTTTGATGTTGTACAATTAAACTCTCTTCAGGGGGAATAACAACTGGTTCCAGGCTTTAACGTCTTTAGGCTTGGTTATGTATTTGGCGTAACGACTGCATTCTCATAGGATAGCGACTGTTTAATTCATTTGTTCTTTCTTGTTTAATTTTGCTTGTTTGTTTCTGACATTTTAGGCTGCCAAATCATTTTAACGAAGGAACTGGAAGGACTGAAGCTGACATTACCTGCAGCAACTAAAAACTTTTATGTGGATGGGCACAAACCAACGCCTCATTAAAAAGACTAAAAGGATTTGGATTGATCATGGTTATGGTTCGAGTTCAATCGCCCATGAACTATCTCAATCCCAATGCAAGCCAAGCGAACTCAGCGCAAAAATCTACTTAGGAAACTGCAGGGGGCTAGTGCAAATTGCTTTTACCCTGGATCCACATCAAAGTTGACCTTTATATATCATCCGGAGAATTTTATTTTCTAATGTAGTGTATACGTCACTCAAATGACTATGACAAAGATAAGTAATAATAATAATAATAATGTTATGTAATAATAAAAGCTCACGGTACATACATGGACTATTTTTTTTCAAAAGTAATTAATTGGCGCAAGTGTTTCTTACGAAATATAAATATTCATGAGATATGCATGCTATCAATGTTACATGTGGCATAATGTATTTTCTTGTTGTTGGCTTCTATGGAAGGTCATGCTATCAATAAAACCATCCACCTCATCCGATGTCTTTGACACCGAAAGTGGAAAGATTCAGAAGAAGGTAGCATTTTGTGTTGCTGCCACGTTTTGCTTTCGGTGGTATCAGGCTCAAAAATATAGTTTTCCAGAATAGGTGTTTTTCTTTTAAATTCTATAATGCATTTCTTAAAAGTTTTGGGTGTGCTCACTCTCTTTGGAGTGGGACTTTGTAAGGGCAGAGTAAGTATACTTGGATATATAAATAGTTAAACTGGGTACTGTCTAATGAATTTCAAAATTTCGTTTTAAGGACCGTGTCCAGAAGGATCCGGTTGAATTAGCCAAATATCAATTCTTAAAGTCGAGAAGACTACTATTTGAAACTTTTAAAGAGAAGAACTTAATTACAGTACCGGGATCTAACACGAGAGAGAATGAAGATGACAATGAGCCTCCATTCGTACCCAGCTTAGGTAAAACATCGAACATTTGGGTTAAAATGATTCTACTTTTAAATTAACCATCGAATTTGGCGTTGATTAATTTAGAATGTGGGGATGAGTTTTACAATTTGACAAAGGGAACATTTGGAACAATCACGTCACCAAATTACCCCAGAAAGTACCTTCCAGATTTGCAATGCGAGTGGATTTTGGAAGTAAGCTTATCAGTGACATTCATACCATTTCATAAACAATTATAATTTTAACGAATTGTAAATTGTAAATAGAGTGATCCAGGCACAGTTATTGAAATCACCCTTTTTGATTCTGTGACTCAACCATGGCTTTTGACCTACTATGATTATATCAAAATCTCCCTTGATGGAAACTGGACTCAATTTCATAGGTTCGAACTTTTCATAATTTAATGATAATATATACATTGATTCCAAGGAAGTTATTTCATCGACTGCTTCCTCGAATTTTAAAGGTTCGCCGGAGACGTTAATTATAAGACGCCTTACACCTTAATTTCCAAGGATAACAGAATCGCGATTCGTTTCATTACCTCATCTTGGTTGAATTTCCGAGGCTTCTCTCTCTTCTACGTTGTCCGGAACAAAAGTAGAAAAGACGCTCATCCTCAGGTCAACGAGTACGGAAGCGTTCTCAACAATGATGTCGTTGCTGTTTGCCAACGTAGACCAGAAACTCCACCACGAACAAATGATAGATACCATGAATTGCAAGAGAATGCGAAGATTATCAACGGGCAAATTACATCCCCTCATCAGTATCCCTTTACCGTTGCCTTGATCGTTGATGGTCAGTATTTTTGCTCTGGAACTCTTATCGACGATGTGAATGTAGTAACTGCGGCGCACTGCGTGGAGGTCCGAAAGAGATAAGCCCAGATTTAGGGTTTAGTAAAAACCAAGTATCAAATATCTGACAAAATTTTAATTTCTGAAATGGGTTATCATTCAGGATGCTTATCGGATAGTCCTTATATTTGGGCTGCACAATATGACGAATCCTGCTGAACGCTATTACTCTAGGCAAATTAGATTAGTGGAATTCCCTGATACTTCTAGGCATGTATTTGTTCATCCTCATTTTGATCCGGATACTGGAGCAAACGACATTGCCGTAATTACAATTTTAAAAAACTAATTTAAAGAATAATTTTATATCGGTTTTAACATGTTCCATTCGGTAACTTGCAGATTGTTCGAGTTCCACAAAAGGTGAAATTTACAGGTACTGGACAGATCTTTATATAGCAAAATAAAAAAAATCGATATTGATTTAATAAAATATTGAAATTATTTTTTTCAGGGTACGTCCAACCAATTTACCTGCCCAGTATTTACGCTGCCTCAAACGTATTTTACGGAAAAGACCTGAAGACTGTGGGTTGGGGGCAATATGATATCCGTAAGTAAGTTATGCATTTTCAAAGGTTTCCCGAAAACTTTTTACATCATCAACATTTGCATTGTTACAGAGGTTGATGGAATCAGTACTGTTTTGCGTGAGGGTCGTGCTAGAGTGATCTCAAACGGTGATTGTCGCGAAGAGTTCCGTGGGGCTATCACAGGAAACCACATTTGTACTTTGACTCCATTCGACAGCAACTACGATACCACCACCACCCGTCCTCCTCACAGATACTTGAGGCAACAAAACATTACAAAAGAAGAAGAGGGTCAAGAGCAAGGCCAAGGGGAAGAAACAACTAGCCTTCCTGAAGAACAAACCGAATCAGCCACAAATGCTCCTGAAGGACAAACGGAAGCGGCGACAAGTCCTCCAGTTCAGCAACCAGAGGAATCAACTCCTTCCGAACAACCTGCACCAAACCCAGAGACAACTACGCCGTTCCCGGAGGATGAGTATGATGCTGGAGTCATTGAACCAGATTACATTTCCCCATGCTTTGTAAGAATAGATTTAATACGCGATACATATCAAGAACTTTTAAAAATTGACTAAACATGATCTTTTTAGGGAGATGCAGGTGGTCCTCTTTTTACAGAGTTTAAGGAAACTCTTGACGGCTCTAAGGATCCAGTTAAGCAGGATTGTGTGGAAGCAAGGCCTAATGGAAGCAGTGATGAAAATCTAAAATCTCAACTTGCCTGTGATCTTCCCTCAAAGCAACTTGCACGGAAGTGGTATATGCTCGTTGGGGTTGTCTCCTTTGGAACAAAGGCTTGTGGTGACGAGATTCCTGTCGCTTATACTAGGGTCTCCGCATATCTGGAATGGATTGCGTATGTTACTGGCAGACATGGTTAATGACGATATCATCTAAATTCATAATCACATGAAACAATTACGAAAAATAAAATAACATCTTGGTACACATTTGTCCTGAGAATATTATCATAATTTTCAAAAATACCATTGCACTATGACAAGATTCGATTCTAGCCGTAATGAATTATTTGCAACGCTATCTACATGCATACATACATCATTTGTTCTGTGGACAGTCTAAAGCATAAGGAAAGTGATGCCACGCGATTCTTAAATAATTAATTAAATCATACGGTATACGCACCCAGGAATTTTTTATATGAAGATAAATGTTCATAATTTCATAAACATACGTACTCAGAGTCAAAAGGCATTTTTATGGCTTGTCTCATCAATGCCTTGAGATCCAATATAGGTATACAACATGCTGGGTTTTTGTCAGTCAAGTTAGACGTGATATATGTCAGCAGTCAATAAGTATGACCGTGGGCAAAATGTAAGGATTTAATCGGACCAATAATTTTTAGCCTCAATAGTCTCTAACATAATTATAACATAACAGCACACAGCAAGCGTGTTTGGTACTTTTGTACTTTGAGCACGAGATATCTGTGTACAAACTTCAATGAACGTGTAATATTGTGATGTTCGTGAAGTGAATTTATTTTTAAAAGTTTGTAATTCCGTTTCGGAACTTTAAAAAAGAATAGATTTTTATTTTTATAATTACCTAAATTCAATTGGTTTCTCATTCCTGCAAGATATTAATCAAGCAAAGATCAAAAATGCTCAACGGTAACAGTAACAAATATTTACCGGTTATAATTACGTTTCGTGATCCCACTTCAGAACATACATATCTGCCGTACGTAAAGTCGTACTGATACAATTAATGAGCTTAAGATAACTGGAGATTTTTTGATATCCTGGAAATTCATAAATCTTCTGATATTAAAAATTAAGAATTAATTTAAATTGGCATATTTGGACAATAAATAAATCCGTTACAAAACGGAAATACAGTGAATTCGTGAAATCATAACTACATATCCAGTACTTCGGTCTTTTAAAGTTTTTTAATGGATGGTCGTATGAAATCTTTCCAACTTTGTAATTGGACTAACGATGGCAGCATCAATGATTACGTGTAAGTCAGAAGTCAATCGAATTTACTTCCCTAAATAAAAATAAATTCCACCCAAAAAATTAACAGACTTGCTTTTTTGCTATTACAGCTTTACTCTGTAGGTTAATCCACTTCGGAGTCTCAATTCTCCACCTCATATTTATTCAACCCTTCATCACGGCACGCAACCGGATATGTTCTCTATGCAAATCAATTATCACAACGATAACGACAACACTGAAAATTGGCATATTTGTATCGGTCTTCTGTACCTTCTTTGGAATTCTGTTTTTTCTCATATTATCCGGCTCATTTCTCACCGTATCTCACGACGTCGTTAGCTACCTGTTTGGTCATTTTACTTCCGCAGCTTATGCTCTTGTATCCACATTATTCTGGACGTTTTGTTTAACCGCAACTATTTATGCCGTGGCAAAGTGGTAATAAACCAAAATATATTTTTTTTACCAAATGGTTTTATTACATATTTCAATATTTTATTTTTAACTGTTTCGAAGAAAAAAATAAACCAATGTAACATTTTTCAAGACTTTGAAAGCAAAGATTGAATCGTTTGACTGACTGTAACTTATTACTTTATTCAGGCAAAGTCATAAACTTCCTAAAAATCTTGATCCATATCATCATTGGCTTAATCATCTTCCAACCAGTCATTGGTCATAGTCATATAATATTTCAGGCCTGGTCATTTTTGGATTTGATGAAATTGAGGAGGTCCGACACGGGAGGACGATCTGCAGGGCCCTTGCCGCAACGAATTAGCTCGATCGTTCCATTTTGACTGAAAATGATATCTCCACCCATTTGGATCAGGTCGTCGGGAATGTCCTCGTATGGCGTTAAAAATTGTGCGCCTCCCAGTTTTGCTTCGACGTAGTAAACCATGGAATCTTGCCCAAATAACTGAAATAGGAGTTTGCCACAATATCAGATTTTTTAAGCCAACAGGAATTCCCACTTAAGCAGAAAAAACTGTAATTTTATTTTTTTACCTTTGAGATTGAACGGCGCATGTTGAAGTGTTCATATAGATTCCTGGACGGATCTAGATATATTCGATAGGGGCACCCAGTTTCCTCCTTCCATCTTCGCGCTCCCTTTTCCACGCCGAAGGAAATCATGACCACTTGACATCTCTCATCAGAAATCAATTTCTGCAATGGAAAATCAAATAACATTAGTTTTTGATATTAAAGAAAGTAAGACTTGTTTCAAACCTGACCTTCGAATCTTTGAGAGACGCTGCATGGTCTCGTCACGGTAATCAAGCAAACTGCCGGAGGAAGACCATCCAAGTCCATGGGCTTCCGGACACAATACTTCTCAGATTCACATTTTCTGTCCTATCCTCCAACAAAGCAGTCACTTCGTAATCCATTAGATTGCCAATGTCCTTTTTCTCCAAACTTGCTTTCGCCGCATCACGTTCCAAAAGTTCGTCACATTTCTCAATTAACTTTTTCCATTCCGTCTCAATCTGAAAGTAGCTTTCGATACTGTCGACGATATCGGAGTTAGCGGATGCCTTCATAAACATTTCCTCAAATTTTTTCTGAACCTCAGGTAAGGTCTTGCAACCCAACGACTTTGTGAGCTCGACCAGCTCGGTAAATGCATTGTACATGAGTGGAAAGAATGACTCCAGATTTTTGGATGTTCCCGTATCTAGAACGGATGTTTTCACGGTTGAAATTATGGAGGAAATTGATGTCTCATATTTGTCTAGTGCAGAAACTGCATCTTCGACAGACACTGACTCGGATGACATGATTCGGTTTCAGATTGCCCCTTCTAAGAAACGGGACGAGTCAACTTTTCTCCAGAAAAATTGCAACTCTCCCTGAATTAAAGAAAGTATTACAGTTGGAGCAAAATAATTTCGTGCAGTTTGAGCTCAAAAGTCATTAATTCTTTTGGGAGGGATGTCTATCAGACTACATAAATGTTGTGTAACCCGTCTCATTGTCAGTAATGTTGAGTGCAAGTTGCAAGTGAGAAGAGGTTTGTTTGCTTTTCATTACAATGGGAAAAGATTATTTTGACTTGCTATTTCTCATGTCCAGGTATATAGGAATGGCCAATTTTTTATCTTCACAATTTTCGCAGTCATTCATTTCATAACATGCAGTTTTTATCAAATGTAAACTGCACACTCCAATCACGAATTTCCATATGTCCGCCCTTCCATTACTTTTTTGAGACGCAACTCACATGTAAAATCATACTTTTTTAAAACTGTGCGCTGCTGCAGCTACGTATTTATAAGTTTCAATGTATTTTTTGTGATTGTTGAGTGTTTGAAGTAGCCTATTTTTACACTTACAAAAGTAGTGATTCCATCAAATGAGTTTTTTTTTTAAGTTTTGACCTTCATGAAGATTACTTTTGACAAAATGCAAATGAAAATCTGAACTACCTACCCATATTAATGCATGTAAGGATTAGCCATGCGATCTTTGAAAATGAATTGCAAAAAGTGTTCAACAATATTTTTAATCCTTTTTATTCCTTGCTGGATATTGAGCTTTGATGTACAACAATCATAAGAAATGAAAACCAATCAATATCTCTGAGCCCATAAGAAAGCAAAACACATCATCTAACTGACTGTACGAATGTACTTTGTTCAATTAAAGTCATAAATCTTTCTATGCACTCACAGATATTAATAGATTTCATTTTTACAAATGCGACTATATTACTCCTGGTTCTTCTTCTTCAAGAAGTCGAGCATCTCCGACATAGCCGGTCGGTCGGCAGGGTTCTTGCTGCAACGTACAAGCTCAAGTGATCCAGTATTGCTAAAAACGATATCTCCTCCCATTTGAATCAAGTCATCAGGAATGCCTTCATATGGAGTGACGAGTTGTCTTCCTCCAAGAATTGCAGAAACAGCGTAAGCTCTCGTATCAGCCCCAAATACTTTTGACATTGATCGTTGCATGTTGAAGTAACCGTACAGCTTTCTTGATTGATCCAAATAAATTTGGTAAGGGCATTCAGTGTACACGCTTCCACATTCGGGCACCCTCCTCCACCCCGAAGGAAATGATGACCACTTGGCATCTCTCTTCAGAAATCGCTTTCTGAAAGAAGTGTATTTAATCTCAAAAACCTTTTTCGTCATATTTTTATAGCAATATTGTCCCAAATTGAATACTATAAACTTACAAGCGATTCCTTCAGAGACGCCACGTGGTCACGTCACGGCAATCAGGAAAAATGTCGGAGGAACACCACCCAAGTCCAAGGACTCTTGGAAACGATGCTTCCCAATTTCACTTTTTCGGTTCCCTCATCCTTCAGTTCTTGCAACTCGTAATTCATAAGCATTGCTTGTAAATCTTCCGCCTCTATGATGTCCCTGGTCACCTCCAGATCCATAAGCTTGTCGCATTCTTTCACCAAATTTTCCCAGTCCTCCTCAATCCGAAAATATTTTTCAATACTTTCTGCCACCTTCGAGTTGGAATTCAGCTTCCCAAACTTTTCCAGCAATTCAGGCAGAGTTTTACAACCAAAGGATGAAGTTAGCTCCACCAACCCCATGAATGACCCAAAAAAATATGGAGGGACAGTTTCTAAATATTTGGTGATGCCAACCTCAGCAATTGAAGCCCTCGCGGTGGATGAGATGTGAGACAGTGTTGCCTCATACTTGGACAGCGCAGCTACTGCGTCATCCGCCGATATTTCTCCAGATTCCATTTGTAGTTTCGAGAAATTTCGAAACTAATTTCTTCTCGCACGACCAAAATATGCCTTCAATGCAGCTTAAAATGCAAGCTATAACTAAAGAAAAAATACTGAGAAAGCGGTTTGAAAAAAGATGTCTACTGTCTTCAGTAAACAGAATTAACAATATCTTTTCCTTACAAAATATCACCTTCAGTCAACATAACAATGGCCTTATTTTATAAACATGAAACCTTGCTGTGGACTGTGAACCTTCATTATTACATTTTTATGCATTTTGCAAAATCTCATGTATTGACTTGGGCAATCGCATTGTGTATGGATTTGGCCTTCTTCGAATCACATGAACAGGAACTTGTAATCTAGTTACCTTGCGGCTTGTGTAGATATATAATGCATGATCTCAAATGACACAATAAAAAGCTACCAGGCCAGTTTTTAAAACTGAAAAACAACCATAGCGTAAATACTCACCAGCGACAAGGCCTACTTATATATAATTAAATGCACTTCATTGCATTATGCTATTAGCATCTCTACGCATATTGCAACATAAGGGTTACTGTTTGCTCTTCGAA
>JAHZMX010004712.1:0-13221 GCA_027743895.1 Seira musarum
ACTATTACATTGCATTTGCCAATCCCATTTTCTTTTCTTTTTTTTGTGGAGAAAACTGCATTAAAAATTAGGGAATGGCAATTGTAATCGTAATGGTAATAGTAGTGCTCAGCAGGAAGTTGTCGTAGTAGTCGTGCTCCAGTTGTGATCGTGATTGCGATTGTGATTGTGAAAGATGATATTATTATGCGGCTGTAGTAGTAACAACTGTAACATGGCCGTGACATATGCACTTTATTAAGTAAGCAAGTAAAACACATACTATGAAATTAGATTTAATCCTAAATCCTGTTTTTATGCATTTTTTTGTAATGGGCTATTTTTAGGTTTTAAATTACGATATTGCAAAAAGCGTGCCAAAGTATGCTAAGAGGATATTATTAGAAGAGCCTTGTAAACTACTTCGTTTATGAACCTTCATATACCCTCATTGGCTATAGCAGAATTTTATTTAAAAGTCAATTTCATGGTCAAGAAGAGAATTATTTATAATTTAATTAATTGATGAAAGTTGAGCATTTCTGTAGAAACTTATGATTTAATGACATGCGATTCTATGTTTTCGTGGAAATTCTACAGTTTCAAATAATTAATACCTAATGGGTACTAAATCACAAGGGAACCACCCGAGGTGCCCCCCTAATCGCATATTCCTGTCATTAGTGATGGTTTTCCAATTCCAATTTCCAACGCGTTTCAAATCAAATCCAATCCAATTCCAATCCAATGGGCATATTGGATTGGATTGGGCTATCCAGATATTGGATTGGAAAATGGAATTTTCGCAGTTGGATTGGATTGGAAAACATTGGGATTTTTTCCAATATTTCCAATGCATTGAAAACGCGAATTTACTATTGAAGCAAAAAAATTTATGAACAAGAATGTAGTTTTTCTCTTCAGACTTTAAAATTGGATCAATATAAAACTAAAGCTTACATAATTTTTTCATTTTTGCACTACTTTTCCAAATAATTATCGCTAAATTTTAACAAAAATGCAAGATTTTGGTAAAAATGTTGAATATTGGAAAATTTCCAATCCAATCCAATCAAATTCCAATATTGGATTGGATTGGATTTGATATTGGAATTCGAATTTTGGCATTGGATTTGAATTGGATTGGGAAAGAGGAAAATTGGATTTGTATTGGAAAAACACATATTGGATTGGATTGGAACCATCACTACCTGTCATACTGTCTTGATCAGCATTTTTTTCTGCTTACGTATCTGCTTGGTTTACTCTGCAGAAACGTCAGAGTAATTTTTAATTTTAATTTTATTATCAAATTCTTCCATCTTTTGGGTGAGGGTAGACGTCCTTACTCAAATTCGATGTTATTAGCGAATTCTGACATACGTCATAGGAGAGAGAAGGTTTGTTGTAACCGACTACCGTAAGGGGTAATTATACGGCATTTAGGATTCCGTATCCATTCGATGTTGCATACTCCTATGCATTGTAAGTATACTATTTTGGATTCAAAAATTAAAATTGAAAATTACTCTGATGTTTCTGCAAATGAAACAAAGCAGATTCGTAATCAGAAAAAAATGCTGATCAAGTCAGTATGACTGGTATATGCGATTGGGGGGGGCACCTCGGGCGGTCCCCTTGTCAGTAGGGAGGATGGTTAAATCCTGCGCTGACGAAGAATCTGACGTTTTAATATATTTGCCAACAACTGCTTTATGAAATTTCGGTTTCAATTTCAATTTTGCATTTCTCAACGACTTAAACTATGTATTTTTCATACAAAACAAAACGAAACAACTACCTTCGTAAGTAATATACGCATTTGTTTTTAAATTCTTAATCTTGTAATGAATATGAATAACGTTTTCTGCAAAACCATTGAACTTAAACCATAACCGAATCGGAATTGAAGTTACAAAAATTTCTATGAAATTGCAATACGTGTTCAACATATCGAGCTTTCTATGCAAAGAAAACAGCAATGCAGATTTTTTACAAGTCGTTGCCGTTCTCGATTGCAATAAGCTTTGGCTTTTTATGCTGACAATGGAATGAAACTGTAATGACTTTAACCGGTTCCAGTTTATCCCCATTCTTGGCAAATGTTTTTGGTGGGGAAAACAGTCAATAAGTTTCATAATGCGGGATAATATTCCAGAGACACATTTTTTTCTACTTGTTGCGGTTCCAGCAAAATACAGCAGCGAGGAGCCAAGAAACTAATGAAAATGAAGATATTCTTCTTTTTTTGCAAACAGAACATAAAAATTAATTTTTCAGTACATTCGCAATATTCACATTCCACATTTTTGGAGATCTCAATTTCGCAAGATTACTCCGTCTCATTATGTTTTTACTCTGGCGCCAAAGCCAAGCCATCCCACCCGAGGCTGATGCTGAGGCTGGAGAAAATGAAATTTTATGCATTCCTTTCATTAGAAAATGCTGAGCTCTGAAATTCTGTAGGATTTTAATTGGAGGAAAGTTGTGCAAAAATTCCAAGTCAGAGGTAAAACGATAGGCCTTTTGGTGTTTTGAATGGTCTGGTCAAATTGGATCAGATGAATAGATTGGAGTGAAATTTAAATCTGGAATTCATAAACCTAACCGGGGTTAAATTAATTGATCCTAAAGACGGGAAAAAGGCGGAAAATGGTCAAAAAAATCAAGCGTTTTAATCCATTTCTGGTTTAAATTCGTTAAATTATTTTATTTTACCATTTTAGCCATTAAAACCCATTTTGACCGGAGCGTATTTCCCAGTTCTTGTTTTACCTTTATCCAAATGGGTTTCAACATTTTTTCCCAGTGGCCATGTTCAATTTTACCCACTCACAATTTTGACCATGTCTTGCAAACCCTGACTGTTTAAACAAGAAAGATTTTAATCCTGAAAAACTGAAATCAGCACGAGCCTTGGTAGAACCAGAACCCAAGTCGGTTGAATGAAGATGATGATGGGATAGGTTTTCACATCAGGCGGTCGAGTCGGAATAGGATAACGACCATGTCCCATCCTGTCTATCCGTCTATCATGAAGTACGTGGTAGTGGTAGTCGTAGAGTTTAGTCATAATAGGAAGTGTTTGTAGTTTGTAGTACTTTCACTTTCACTCTTCCAAGAGAGAGTTTACTTACATAGTGAAAGCGGAAAATTGAGCTTGCTAATTGGATTATGGTTCATCACGCTGTAAACATGACTTTCTCTTTGTTTTCCCATCACTAATTTGCATACATGACAAGCCAAAGCCAAAGGATAAAAAAACAATTTTTTGGTGAAAGGCTGATCAGGATCGGGATTTAATGCATACGTAACGCATTTTTTTAAATTTAGGCATCGGATTTTAATGTTGATATAATATAAAATATATATATAATTGATATAAAATAGTTGATATAAACTAAAATAATTATTCCCTCCAGGAATTTAGACGGGTTTTGGCGGGCAATTTAAATTTCCCTATTTTTTCGAGGGCGGCGCCAAACTCAAGGATTTACGGTCCCTCCATGTAACCTAAACTGGTTTTTGGTTTAGGTTCATCCACGAGTCAAGTTGTTTATTGTTTTCATTATCTCTCCCAGGGAGGGAGACAACAGAGTATTATACAAAAGCAGAAGTTGATGATATTGCACTTTCACTCTCAAGCTTTATGACATGATCGCAATTGTAATTGTAATTGCAAATTAGAGTTGTGTGCTTTCACTCATGTCTAGTCTTTTCCATCGGATCCTCAGGGAGTTGAATAATAACGAAATTTGTTGTATTTTATGTGGTGTCTCGTCTAGTGTCTCTTGAAATGGCCCCACGTGGATTTAGTAAGTGGAAACGGGGAACAGGGTCCATGACTTACGACAATTAATCATGATGGGCATGCAATTGCATAAATGCTCTTCTGATAATTAAAACTAGCTGAAGGACTATTTGTAGTTCAGAAATTATACAAATAGCAGAACGACTAGGTCTAATTTTTGTTTAGGAATTTTTTTTAGTTGTACGGACAGACATTTGCAGACGGACATATTGAAATCGATATTTGCCTCAATGTCCTTAATCTTAAAAAGAAATAAAAAAATGCAATTTTTTTTATCTGCAGGAATGGGAGGTCGTCTCTCAATCCCTTCAAGACGGAAGGCACCTGTAGACTACGCATCCGACTCGGAAGCAATGAGCTACACACCTTCCATCCGTTCCTCAGCTGGTCTCTCCCTTCCCGCTTCGACTAGACGCTCTTTAGGCCTTACAAACGGACGAAGTAACTCGCTTCCCAGGGACTTGATCCGTGGTCGTGGAGGGAGGAAACATAATGTTCGGTTTGACAGGCGAGGTGTCCCAGATGTCACTTCCGCTGCCGCAGCGGCGGGTAGAAGAGCCCTACTTCTCGCTTCCGGAATGGACAGTCAAGATGAAAGTGATGGTGCTTTGTCCGCTCCTGAAATGCCATTGACCCCGAGGAGGGAAAGAGGTAAGTCCACAAAAAAAATTTATATTAAACGCTCGAGCCAATTTAATTTAAACCGGCGTTCAAGTTTTCAAATCTTAAAAAAATTAACTGAAAAAATTAAATTGGCATCATAAAAAAATATTTTAAAAAATCCCGAAGAAACGGAATGCCTGCATGATATAAAAAAGCCTCACGCATGTAAAGATGTAAAAAGATTATGGAAAATGCACATCCGCTTATTTTTTTCCCTTCCTGAAAAATACGACTTGACTTGAATTCCCATTTTTTTGGCTGCGGCTGCACCCAAGAAAAGAAATGCTTTAGTATTTCACCATGATCATATTTTTGGAGTTTCCGACTTGGCCTGTGATGTGAACCAAGTTAAAGTTTGCACGTGTAAGAAAGAAAGCAACTGTAGTTGTAGTAAAATAAGAGCATGTTGAAAACTTGATAGTTGGGTAGTTTTGTAGGAACAAGAACGATGACTCCAGAAACAGAATAAGAAATATTTTTTTGGAGAAAAAAGTAAAGAAAAGGTAGCGGTAGCAGTAGTAGAAGCATGTTTGGTTGGAGTAAGGATGTAGATGAGTACGTATGTGCATATCACATCATTTTATCTTTATCCCACGGTTTACTACATTTTCTTCTGCTTTTCCCTTCAGTTTGTGTTTTTGGTTCATTCAGTTTGTGTTTTCTTGCTTTGGGAGTACAAGGAATGTTCCGCAGGTGGTACACATTCTTCATTAAAATCTTGAGGGAGTTAATCTTTAATCATGAAATAAGATTTAAGCTTAACACTTTCACCTCAGCTAAAGATGGAAGCTTGTGAACACGTGACCAATAGTCGAATTGTCCGACTTTTTCTAATTATTTTTCTTTCTAATTTACATTTTTGACTAAATAACAGCTAAATTTGAGCTAAATCGATATCAAACAATTTTGAATTTCCCCAGAATTATTGAAATCATGAAACACTCGTTTAAAAGGTTGCAGATAGACCTGTTTGAAATATTGAAATGCTGAATTTTAAAAATGTTATGGCTGGAAAATTAGCTTTTTTGTGTGATTTTAGTGGATATTGTTGAATTAACAATTCCTTTTCCTTCGAGGGAGCCAAATTTTAGGGATCAAAATTTTAGTATAGGTACTTGGTACACTCACCACCTTGGGAACATTCCTTGTGATATGACCCAACTCAAAAAATATTTTCCCTTTTCTTACAGCTTTGCTTTCCTCTTTGTTCTAGTAATACCATAATATAATATGATATAATGGCTATTTTGCTATTGTAGAGCTAATGTAATCTAATATCCTTTTTTTCGGTGTTGTGCCTTCCTTTTTCATTCTCATACAAATGTACTTTTTTATATATATAAAATATATTGTCTTGTCTTCTTCTCTTTAGTCTTGACTCGAGAAAGAAAACCCTTTTACTTTTTCTCTTCTTTCCTCTTTTCTTCTTCTTTTTCAGATATACCAATTGCAATACCTTGTGAACCTCCTTACTTGTATTAACTTTGTAGACAAAAAATACTAAAAAAACTATACTACTTCTAACTTCATTCTATGCTATAAATATATATATTCTACTTCTACATCTATCTACACCAAAAATATTTATACTTCTCCAGTTTTCTCCAGCAAAGCAGTATAAATGGGGGAAATAGATACTTTCTTTTTTGTTGTTGTTGACGTTACTGTTACTGTTACATCTACTTCGGTCGCTGGCAATAATGCTTCGACTTCGTCTTCTTCTGCTCCTGCTGCTGCTGCACATCATTTACGTGCTTGTGCTTCAGAAAAAAAGAAAGTTTTAAGTAAAATTGGACAAGGGAACTTCACAAGGTGACATGCAAAATTATATCGTCTTATGTGATCTTTTATGTGAATAAAAAACTAATAAAAAGTTGTCAATACTATTTGGTCAATTTTCGCGCCATATTTTAAATCCTGCTCTCAGTGGATTAAAAGGTAAATCAATTTGTATAAACCCATCAAACGTTTTTAATTCACACAGAAAAAAGGAAATATTTTGAATGTTAGTAAAATCGAAGATAGAAGAGCTGTTACATTTGTTTTAAAAAATTAATCAATTTCAGAAGTGTTTTGGAAAATTTTGTAAAACCATTTTTGAGCTACATCAAAGGATAAATCCTTGAGTTTGAAGAACTCAAAAACAATTAGCGATAGTGGCTGATAATTACACACGACTTATTTGAAAATCAAAATTACTAAATTAATTATTCGCCCGTTTCTGATTTTACTTGATGATACTACCTTATCTAAGCAATTTTGATAACGTCGGATTCATTTCATAATCTTCGCTACAAATTATTTTCCACCTCGTGAAGTTTCCTTGTATTAAAAGAAAAACGAAAATGATACTTTCTTCTTCGTTCAGTTCACTCACGATTCACGATAAGTAAACAAGTAAAATGTCCTATGCAGAGATGGCAAATATTAAAACCCGGTGGGTACTTTACGAATAAAAATCTCCTTCTTCCACGGTCTGACCTGATCTGATATCTAGCCTCCCGATTCAAACTTTTTTTCTTTGGAGGAAGACTAAAAACTTTGTACTTCCTTCAAGTGGAAGGAAGTCCAAACCAAACTAAAACCAGAAGAGGAAGATTCACACGTGCATGTCCAATCTCATGACTTGAATACTAAAAAAAATATTTCAAGTGAAACTATGTACGAAAAATAATGTTACAAGAGACGGCGGAAGAAAGGAATGAAAATGGATAATTTTTTTCTGAAGAGGAAAAGGACATTCTTGAGTTTGGATGATGATATGATGGAACTTGAGTTGAAAACTAAACTGCAAATGGAAAAAGGGAAGATAAAAAACAGAGATGGCAAGGGGTAAATTGACAGGTCAAATAAGGCTGGCAGTAACGGATTTTTGGTATATCCATCCACTTATTTTTGCAAATGACAGTGGCAGACCCATCTTTAAAAACCCTTTTGAATTCTGGCGGGTTAGGAATTGATCTGGTATTGTACAGTCCGTGTCCGTGTAACCTGACACGACTCTACAATCCACTATAACTCAAGTTAAATTAAAGAAGAGTGAGTGATCTCCAGAAAAAATGGGAAATGGAGAATTGAGAGGACATAACATAAAAGATAAGTTGTTTGGACAAGATAGATAGCGAGATGGATTGATGGTGGATGGCGGATGACATGACATGGATGATACTGGATTGGATTTGGATTGGAATGAAAAATGAAAATGTTTTGACAGAGCGTCAACGAAAACCAAACCATCAACATCCACGAAAAGAAACCTATCAGATCAAATATCACATGCGGCTCACGTCACTATCATTGTCCGAATTGAATTGGTATCCATTAGACAGTTTATTTTTTGGGACAATTTTAAGTCTAAATTCTTTCAGGAGCAAATGTAACACAATTGACTTTTCCCTTACAAAAATTTTTTTAAAAAATACGGGAATCAGAAAACCTTGTGAATTTGAGTTGAGGTCGTTGATAAAAATCATAATCATTCCGGAATTTTCAATTCACATAGATCGTATATGCGTTTATTAGCTTTTTAGTAATAAATTATGTCGCGATTTGAAAAACATTTTTGTCCTTGAAAAAATAAAACACATTAATTGTGTGGTGCATGTTAAAATGCATTTAATTAATTAATTTTCAATGCGATAATTAAAAGTGGGGAATCTTGGTCATCGGCGTCAAAATTAGCCATCTTTTTTAGTGCTCGTTAGTCCTGAAACCAGGTTTTTTTTGTAGATATTTTGAATCAACAAAAAAAGCGGATTTTTTTGCTGACGTTATTATGTACTTACGTAAATGGTGAAATGTGTGAAAAAGAGTGAAAAGTCACGTCTTCATTATCTCTTGTTTTATTTTTGGAAGAGTAAATGGGTATAAGGTTGTGATGATGTCGATGTGTGTGATTTGGTTTGGCTTTGGCTTGCGTTTTGTTTGGTTTAGTTTCAGTTGGTTTTAATCCATCCATTCTGCACTGAACCACAACCAAACTAAACCAGCGAGCTTTAGAAAATGCTCTGGTTCTACTCACACTCAACTCTTTAGTTTTAGAGTGGGAAAGAAAGGCAGGAAGGTTCTTTTCTAGGAAATAAAGCGTTTATGGATAAGCTTTGATATTGACATGTCCGTTGTCTGTCCGTCTCTAGTCGAATTAATTGAATAAAAAAAGAGTGAATAATAACGTAGATAATAAGTAATGGAAATCCGTCACCAATTAATGGCAGCGTCAAAGGTCAAAATCTATTTAAATAATAGCTCATTTGAAAGCTTCTTGAAGACTGAGTAAGTAAGACTGGCATATTCATCTCTACTTCGTAACTTGAGCTGTTAACAGCTCTATTTAATTTGATAGTAGCAACAGCTATTGTAAACACACTAAAACCAAAAAAAAAACCATTGGGTAGAGTACCATATTGCCATCTCTGCAAGCAAAATATATGAAACTAGACGGACAGTTTCAGCTACGTCTCAAAAAGTATAACGACTTTGTTAACGGCTTCATTAAGTTCAATAATGTCAAGGAAACCTCTTCTAAAAACCCACTAAAATTCGAGAAGACCCATGGGTACTATATTGCCATCTCTGCATACTAAACCGATTATTTATTAAGTAAGTTTCAGCTACGTCTCAAACCCAGTATAACAATGTTTTTCCCAGTGAAAGAGTGAAAGTGATCCAATCCTACTCATGTTCATGCTCCTGAACCAGAATTAAAAAACAAAAGGATTTTATTTTGTTCAAACAAACAAAAAAATCTTTGTAGTGCGCATCATTGAACTCGTCCACATAAATTGGGCTTCTTTCCTTGTTTTTTGTGGAAGAGCTTTAATAAGGTTCATTGATTTCAATTATGTTAGAATTAATTGCAAGGAAAAAAAAGGAGATGAGATTTATGTTATTTGAAAAATACTGCTTAACTACTACAACTACAGCTTTTGCTTTTGTTCTTTTTTGTTTGTAATCAAGCTTGCTCTAAATTGATGGAGCTCATTTTGATCGGATTATTACCACGAAAGAAAGAGGATAAAAAAATATTGAACGATCCTTAGGGAATATGATACACATGAGTGAATTCATTAGGTTCGTTGGAATGGAAAGGGCGGGGATAACAAATGAGAAGAGCTTTAATGAGGACGATTAAATTCCATTCCAGCCAATTAAGAAGGCCACGACACATAAATTGGGCTTCTTTCCTTGTTTTTTTGTGGAAGAGCTTTAATAAGGTTCATTGATTTCAATTATGTTAGAATTAATTGCAAGGAAAAAAAAGGAGATGAGATTTATGTTATTTGAAAAATACTGCTTAACTACAACTACAGCTTTTGCTTTTGTTCTTCTTTTTTTGTTTGTAATCAAGCTTGCTCTAAATTGATGAAGCTCATTTTGATCGGATTATTACCACGAAAGAAAGAGGATAAAAAATTATTTGAACGATCCTTAGGGAATATGATACACATGAGTGAATTCATTAGGTTCGTTTTGGAATGGGAAGGGTGGGGATAACAAATGGGATGAGCTTTAATGAGGACGATTAAATTCCATTCCAGCCAATTAAGAAGGCCACACCACGATTTATAATTCAAAATAGGAATTTTGCGAAGAAAAGTAAAATCAAATCAATATCAAACATCTTTTACTGGAGAATTTATATAGACTTTGATACCGTTAATAAATCCGTTATTGAAATCTCTAACGTCAGCTTTGGAGTATTTTACAAAGTCGAAAATGCAAAGACAGAGATGGCCGGTGGGTAAAAATGGGTTTATATCTTTCCATTTTAAAATGACCTCTAATGAGTGGGTAGGAAGAAGCTAGGAAGTGGGTTGAAACGGGTTTTAATGGGTTTTAGGTTTAAATTGATTTGAACCCGGGTCCTTTTTATCAATTGAACCGGATTTAATCCCGTTTTTTGTTCGTTTTTCCCACCTATTCAGACCCGTTTTCATCTGGAAATGACTTTTTACTTTTGGTCAGGGTCAGACGACCAAACAGTCCATATTTTTAACGGTTCGGTTGAATTTTCTGGACGCCTTTGCTGGAATTTGCTGTTTTCTGCGATTTTAAGTCATATCAGATTCCTTTAATCTGCTTATGTTTGGCTGTAGATGTGTGGATGCTGAATTTTTAAAAAACCACTAAAACTTGATTTTATTACGATTAGGGCTGAAAATCAAGAATTTTCAATTTCAATCAGCCAAATTGTCAAGCTTTGACTACATTACATTTTACATGAGTGATGGCTTTGCATTAAAATTCCTGCAGGCAGACCTACCTAATTTGTATTAACCGTCGTCGAATGCAAGAAGAAAAACCGTTATAAAAACGTAGCTTGAAGTACTTACTTAAGCATGTTTTAAAAATTAGTAATTTGTAAAAAATGTAATTTTTTGAAACATCACACAAAATCACTGACCTTAATTTGAATGCTCTCACGTTATTTATTGCATTGTTTGTTTGTTACTCACATTGTTTGAAAAATATTTTTTGCACGTTGTATGTAATTTGCACGTTTGTCTTGCCCTTTCCATCTAACTGCACAAATGTAGGGAGGATACCTTCATCTCCAAGTGTGTTCACATCAGCAGAATACCGGGCGTGGATGACCAGGGCCCCCTCCACCAGTGCAATTTACGAGAGACTGAAAACCTCGAGAGATTCGGATCTATTGCAAGCTCAGAAAGCGGCCAAGTTTACATTCAGTGCGGAAAACCTAAGTATACTGGATCGAGGACGAAATGTAAGAAAATAAAACCACTGGTTTTTTCCACTTATGAAAATTTCAGGGAAAATGGGATAAAATGTCCAAAACTGGGAAATTTACTATTTGGACCAGACTAAAGTGGTCGTGTTGGACATTATTCTCATTTTCCCAGTGCATATGGTGGATGAAAATAAGAGAAATTCTGGTTAAAACCAACATTTTCCCACAAAACAATTTTCTCGCTCATCATCCGATCGAGAAAATTAATTTGATGGATGAAAAAATTGAAAGTTTTTTAGTTTAGCCAAGTTAGCCAGTGAAGTTAGCCAGCAAGTGAAGTTTAGCCAGTATTTCCCATAATCCCATTTTCCCACTTGTGATCCCTGAAATATTTTTTGACAAATCCGTTATTTCAATCTTTCAGGATCAGCCTTATTATTCCTACCGCTCACATCTGATGGGAATGCCGGGCGGTGATTCAACCCTCGCCCGAGCGTTGGCCGCCTCCCGTTCCCCTTCAACAACTTCCGCATTAGCCGCCCTCGGAATCCGAGATCCTTCCTCTTCCTCAATGAAGGAAAGCTTATCCTCCGAACCCCTCCGTCGTCTCGTGGGGATGACACCCTCCCGATCCCGCGATCTTCTAGCCTCCCTTCAACATCAACAACAACAAATCCACCATCAACTCCAACAGCACCAGCACAACATGGCCAGAGATAGTGTAGGAGCATCCAGAGATCACCACCGAGATCAACAATCCCTCAGTGGTCGCACCTCCCCCGCCTCCGCACTCCTCCATCGAATTGCAGTGGAAAAGGATGAGTCCCTGCTCCGAAAAGAAATCCTCTCCAGAAGCCTAATCGGGAGGGACCTTCTCTCCAGAGAAAGCTTAAAAGATGACCTCCTCGGAGGAGCGGAAGATAAGTCTGAAAAGATAGCCTCCAGACTGAGTGGCGTAGGAGGAGTAGGAGTAGGAGGAATGTCCTCCTCCCCCGGTTCCGCTGCAGCCGCACTCCTTGCTGGAAGGCTAAGCGGGGCTAAGCCCGTCTCAAGTTACGGCCTCCCACCAAGTGCAGCCCCAGTGGGTGGTGGAGTTGGCGTTGGTGTTGGTGTAGGTTCAGGTGTTGGTGTTGGTGTATCAAGTTCAGTGCCCCCCTCAGGGGGAATGTTATCCCAGACATCTGGGAGCTCAGCAGTTTCGGTAACGGGGGATCCCTCAATGCGTCTCAAACTCCTCACCATCAACCCGTCCGAATTCCTACGGTACAAAATTGAGCGTCCTTCCTCCGCTACCGGAAGTGATGTTGGTGGGGGAAATGGCTCATCATCCCTCACTCCGGGATTGGGTCACTCAGGTATTTTGAGAGTTCACTTGTTAGCAGGAAGGGCACTAAGGTCCACTGTGAGGAACACGGATAGCTCGATAAGGACGATTCAGGTGCTGGGGGATGGAAGGAATTCGATGGTTCATCAGTTGGCTATTAAGGTGGAACCTAGGGGCACGCTCTATGTCAAGTTGAAACATACTCCTTCGGAGGAGGCCTTCAAGAGGGAAATCAAAAGTTTAGGATTGTTTGGTGCAAATGTAGCGAATGTCGTGATGAAGGAGGATTCGGGTAAGAATTAATAATTTTTTTCACTTTGTTCCGTAATTTCTGATATTTACCGTCAATTTTATTTTTCCCGTCAATAATTCACGCCTTTTAAAGATTTGATTGAATGTGATATTTTTTCTTAATCGACTTGAAATATCTGGAAACGAAATGAATTTAAAAGATTTAGGAATGTGTGTTGTGTTGTAATGTCAATATCTATTTCGACTTATGTTAGGAACATTTTAAAGAAAGCAGATCAAATTGTCGTTTTAGAAATCAGGGAAAAGCAATGTATGCAATCAGGGAAAAGCAAGCAATGAGAGTCAACGAGTAAATATTTTTACCTGTCCGAAGTAAATTCCTCAACTTTTTGTGTTCATTATTGTAAAGATTGATACAGGCGCCGCAGAACAGGGGGGACGTGGGGGGATATTCCTATCCTTATAATGTATTAGAATTTTTGGGCTCTCTATCCTGCTAAT
>JAHZMX010004713.1:0-18247 GCA_027743895.1 Seira musarum
CATAGCTCTGGCTTTGCCTTCTTGCCTTATTCGAATAGTTAAAAATAAATAGCCTTTAAAAGGTTTACTGGCTTCAAAATCCGTTCGCGCAGTTGTGTTCAACTTTCAAAATCTGTGGATTAAAAATGTAAATTAATATATCTTGCCTTTTAAAATATGTCACTACCAACATCATCACAGCCAAAGTGCATTTTATGACCAGTTTAAGCCGTCTAAGAAGTTCCAAATCATTCTTGAAATCTTGAAATCCTCATTAATCTTTGAAACACAAAAGAACTGTCGGTCGGACTCCTATTATCCTATCGTCCTAACCCTAACGTCAATCATACAAACAAATGCGGACTCAAAATCTTTTGTTTCATGTGCAGAAGTTAAGTTGTGATTTTATCAATAAGTTCACCATGTTTAAGGCCTAACTAAAAGTAAGCTCAGAAAAAGAAGGATTTAGTTGGAAAAGGGCACCGAGTTTTTTGTTTATATAAAAACAACAAATGGTAGTCCGTTTGATATTTGTAAAAGTTTGTTAGGTTGTAGACACTTTGTGCAGTAATAATAGATGCTTTGAAAAGAGCAGCTCATTTGTTTTCCGGGTAATTTTTAGTATATACATGAATACAAGAAACGGCAAAGAGTATTATTATAATTGTTGTTGGCCACTTTTTGGCGTCCTTGACATTTCATTTTTAATCGACTTAATTCGTTGTGCCCAGAGTTTCTATACTCCTGACCATTTAGGCAACGTGAAGGAATTTTCGAAAGTAGTCTTTTCAAAAAGGCGAAATGAATGCTCAAGATCAACCAAACCCACAACATCCCAATCCTATTCAGTCCGGAATTCCGGAGGTGAAGAGAGTCTTATGGGGAGAACATATCAAAGGAGATTTATTCGGAAGGTGGTCTCAAGGTTAAAATTAGGATTAAATATGTAGAGTTTTTAAACTGAGACTTTCCGACAAGTATAAGTACATTTAAAAAATGTTTGTTCATTCTTTCCCAGGATTTGTGTATAGCACCGATGAACGCACGGCGTTAGTACAACGCGATGGAGGCCCATGTGCTGGTGTGTATTATTTATTTACCTATTCATTCGGTTTATTATATTTTAGGTGAAAAGTCTATTTTGCTATACATCAGGATATTTACTATATTTGTATCTGCAGTTATTGCACCTGTTCAGGCGTTTCTGCTGAAGCAGCTTTTACAAGATGGAAAATGTGCTTCAGATAACAAATGGCGCCAAGTAATCAAACTCTAGATTTTCACAATTTTATTATTCAGTTTTGGCAGCACAGGCAATGGGTTATAAATGATGGTGGAAAGTAGAGTATAAGTAACGCTTCTTGGTCCTTAAAAAACTCATGATTTTGAATAATATGTTAAAATATGATCTGTTTGTATTCGTTACGGTTATTGCAGCTTACAGAGGAGCAAATGGACACATTATTGTGCCAAGCCTTAGCAGAAATTCTGCACCAAGTTTCTTCGGACGCAAACTCAAGTGTTCAAATCAGTAATCACAGCCCGGCATCGCCATCCTCGAAAGAAGCTGGTGACAGCACAACTGCTACTCCACCAAGATATTCTTTGGCCTTCCTCCGTCATGCGGAGAACGAAGTTAGTGATGCGTCAACGTCCGTTCCAGTCGTAAGTCTTGAAGAAGACTTCCACAAAAAGTTAGTTGTGGAAAAATATAACACGCTCGAAGATGTTCGTCAGAGACTGATAGGAAATATTAGTTCCCTTAAAACGGAATATGGCGTATTGCAATTCCTATACTCTGTCTTGTTGACGAAGGTTTGTCCGTATATAAAAAAATGTCCCACAAAATAGTTTTTAAAAAAATCCTTTCAATCCGCATACCTTTATGCAGGGTATCAGTAACTTAGTGGAGGAAATGTCAGAGAATACTGAATTAATCGACCCAATTCATGGTCATGGAAGTCAGTGCCTAATCAATCTACTCCTCACCGGGAGGGGGGTAAATTATGTTTGGGACAATGATCAAGACTTGGGGGGCTTGAGTAAGTTCAAAATGGATTCTCTTTTTGTTGAATGATTGAATGGGACAGTGTTAACTATTTTAATATTTGAATGAATTTGTTCGAATATTTGTAGCTCTGAAGGGAATATGCCGAAGATGTGAGGTAGGGTTTTTGACCGTATTGGAAAGACTGAGATATTGTGAAGTAGGATCGTATTTAAAAAATCCAAAGTATCCCGTTTGGGTAGTGGGCAGCGAAACTCACTTGACGGGTAAAGTAGTTGTGGATCATTATGAACAAAGTCTATCGACAAAATTAAAGCGCTGAATTCTACTTCTGTGGATTTGCAGTGGTTTTTTCTTTGGATATGAGATTGGTTATTCCTGAAACCCCCGGTGAAAAAGCTAGGCGCATTTTCCACCAGTATGATCCCGAAGGAAACAACTTTATTCAAGCTGTTCTTTTGGAAGATGTTATGAGATCACTGGACCTCTATGCAGACCCAGAGTAGTAAGTTTTATAGTGGCTCTAGTTTAAATTCATCACAGTTATCATCTTTGATTGAAATCTTTTCTGTTATTGTTTAGTGTTGAGATAATGAAGAAGAAACTTGACCCTGAGAGTCTAGGTATTGTACTTCTTGAAGCATTTATGGATGAATTTTATCCGAACGAGCCTTTACGAGGACCCGATACATTTACTTTGTATCATTGCAATGGTTTGTCGCGTCCATCGTCTAACACAAAAATCACGTGCGTATATTAATAGTCCATGTTTATTTGTAAATTGGCATACCCTTCACACCTATTAACTATTCTAATTTTTGCATTATATTCTACAGGTATAAAGAAGGGAACGCTATCCTTTTGGAATCTAATGTTGGTGCTGTTTCAGACTCCGATGACAACAAAATACTTACATGCCTCCAAACCAAGTGGCCAAGTATAGATGTTCAATGGGTCGACGGTGTAGCTCCATCAATTGACTAATAGCAATAACAAATGATCAAAGAATAAACTAACCAGTATATCCGTCACTAAATGGGTGCAATCATTATTAACTGTTATTGACAATTAATTTTATTATCATTCATTTCATCGTTATCATTACTTAACAGAAGAATCGATTCAATACATAAACATTGATTATATAATTTTTCAACATCGTCAAGTCAAATCCGATTAAATGACTATACATGACCACCCAAAAAGCTGCCTAAATAAACTACAACTAATTTCATTTTCTGACGTCTGATAAGTACTCCAAAATTAAGAGAGTAAAAAACAAAGCAATTCAATCAATACGGGATATTCCAAATTCCAGAAGCAGAATGATGATTAGGACAAACATAACAAGTCCCAATCCCAAAACCAGAACGTCGTTAAAGAAAAGTTTTTCGCGAGAGTCGATAGCCTAGGAAAATGAAATTAAATCTTTTATATGAGTCGTGCGGTCCGTCATATTTCTTCAGCAAAATAAATACAAACAGTAGTTTCTTACCAGAAGAGCTAGACTAGTCAAGAAAACAGCCTTTGTATATCCCGACTGATGCGTTATGTCTCCGGAAAAGCTAATTTGGTAGCAAGTTTCACTTCCAATCAGTTTTCCCCATGAACCATTCATCACTGCAGCTACATTGCCACCCTCATCTACAATCTTAAATAAAAAGTATAGAAAAGTAATTAAAAACACAAAAATCAAACAATATTTTAAAGAAACAGCCGTTAAATACAAAAGTAAATATCTTTTTATTACCTCAATGCTAGTGCATAGCTCATTAAAATGTGGTCTGGTTGAAAATTTGAGGTTGTTGATACAGTCCACAATGTCGGCCTTTTTCCCCAGCTTATCATATATTTTCACGTAGCCGATGCGATCATGATGCTCAGGAGAATAAATGTTCATGGAAGGAGAATACTGAAAAAGAAAATCAATAGCAAAATCAGCGATTATATTTTAGACATTCATAATAAAATACATATGTACATCTAATTTGTAAAAAGTATAAGTACTACACTACACTATTGATATAATCGACAAACTACACTTACCCTTCCGCCAAAGAAACTAGGTCTGTAGGCAAAATGAAATAATTCGTTTCCACTTCGATGAAACTTAATCGTTTGCCATTTCATCCCATTAAAGTCGAAACAAAAGCTCAGAGTTTTCTTCATAGAGTTTGCAAAAATGACGCTTCCTAATGGGACTGGCAAAGCATTGCTTCGTCCATGGGGCCGAACTTTGAAATCGGGTGAGTATATGGATCCTGAAATTTAAAAAATTACAGTACATCATCAACCATCATATTACAGCGTTCTCAATAAAAAGGTTCTCCCTGGTCAAAGGCCGAAATGTACCTGAGTATTTTATGGTAAATCCTGCGATATTTCGAAACTGGACTTCGCAGAATGCCCACTCATCTCTTGCCTGTTGCTGTGTTTGATTTTGATTTGTAGCACTCCCGGGTCTAACTGTGGTCCTCGAGGTAGACACAATAGGGACAACAGTTGGTTGATACGGATTCAAAGAAACACCACCGACCGGCATTAATTCAAAACAGTTACGGCCAGATGGCCCAGAGTTTGAATCGGTTCCATGTGTTGGAGGTATTATAGGCTTTGGTCTTGGCCTAACAGCAGTTGATGACGTTAATGCAGTTGAACTTTCATTGGGCGAAGAAGGGTCATCAAGGAACGGATTCATTTTGAATCCTATATGTTCAAGATCAATAAAAGTAAAATAGAAATGGCCAACAATTTAATTTGTTTATTCGTTAGTATGTAGTATGTATTTGGATATGTGTGCAAATTAGGACAATGTTAGAACGATAATGTAAAAATCTTAAAACTTACGCCTGGATTACAATCCACAAGTACTGAAAGGATGAATAAAAAATGGTCGACGTCGAACGATAGTGTGCGTGCGTGTGCCTTCAAGGGCTGCTTTTGCATTGAACTGGTTCGGGTCATGAGATGTTTGTAGCACATTACATGGAACAAGATTTTGGCGACGGCGACACCCGCCATTCAATTCAAATATTGACATTCAGTACAATCACAATTACGCTGAATGCAATGCAGAATGCAAAAACGGCTTCTAAGCTGTTCATAGATTGATAGCGTAAGCGTATATGTACATGTTCCTAAACTTTTTTTATTTCCACAGTTCTATGAGAATAGAATATGCAGGGCGCATGCAGGAATACCTACGTCACTTATCATATCAGGTCCATTTCGTCTTCGTCAACTCATGGAACTTTGGAATTCCCCACGCCTTTTTGATCTTGCCTCGACGAGAAAAATCGAATGACAGCCCCCACGGTTGGAGCATAGGTATAAAAAGTACATTTGCCGGGGTTATCATGTGTCAAAGTAAAACATTGTAGTACATAGTAATAAAACATGTCAAAAGACTTTGCGTATAGAAAAAGTGGTGACATTAGTTAAACTGACGACAGACTGTTACTATTAACCAAAGCGATCGCAGAAAATATGCCATATATGTACTTTTCTCCTCAGAAGCGGTCGTATGCAATTCATGACATTGAATGAAAAAGTAAAGTTAAAATTATCACAAAACTGATGTCATCAACTACTTACTTTCACTTATTTATTTATTGATATTTAAGCAATGGGATTCCGTTCACAAAAACAATTAGAAAAAGCTTTGACTTAAGTAGAATGGATGAGAAAATGTTCTTATCCTACTAAAGCATGGCGTCACAGATACACTGGAAATTTCTCATTGTCTCCAGAGAACTAATAAACCAACATGATTTTACCTAATAATCAGCATTAATGAGAAGTGGTGGAAGCCTCTCCACAACGATAACATTTGCAGTCCGCAGGCTCCTTCAAGGTCATCGTATATGTTTCCTTATCTCCTGTCAATGTTTTCCCATTCGAATCATAACATTTTGTAAGTGTCACAGACCTTGATCTTAACGTAGTTTCTCGACAACATTGACAATCCTACAAGAAAGTCGCAATGATCATGTTAAAACAATGGAAATATTTCCTTTTTTCAAATTACAAAATTAATATAATAACCTTATAAAAGCCGGTGTGGCTAACGGCAGATGGTCGCACCTTCGAAACACAACTTCCTTCGCATTTGGTCACCGCCACCTCTCCCTCGCAGGTTCTATCCTCCCCAGGTTCTATAACTAAGTTGATTTTGAGTGTGTCAATTTAAGTTAATGAGCTTCTCATGTAGGTATGTTATGAAATCTCTCGAAAATTACCTTTTATGATGTGAATCGATGCTGGCAACGTTTCGCATCCCAGAGAGCTTGCAATGGATACACTGAAGATGATAAAAATGGAGAAAGGCGCGACCATTTTAGTCCATCCTCCTGCTTTCACCTTCTTCATACTAAAATGCAGAAAGTATAAAGAAAGCTATTAGACATTCAACCCTTGTCTGTTTTTTTATTCTTGCCTTCTTTAAAATACTCTTACCTTTTCCTTCGTATTTGTTAAGAATATTCAAACAAAAATCGCGGAAATCAATATCGCAAACCGAAGGAAAGACTTAGTCTTTTAAAATACTACATTATTTTACTTTGTCTCCATTCTGTGTGAAATTAAGGTTCAGAAGTCATTGACGTACTTCTGAACCGTTCATGTGTAGATTTACAACTGATTCTTCGTGAGAAGGTTTCGGTCGTTTATGTGGACTCCGGAAAAATAGGTAGATACCTATTCACAATAGTATCTTAAATAATAAATAATGAAGTTACACCAGTATTTCATATAAATATTCGCCATTCGGCTTCATTCATTTACAGCGATATTTGTTAAGTGATGTCATTGTCATTCATGTTTTCTCGTAAAAAATAGGAGTAGCTCACTTTGCAGGCTAGACCTAGGGGATCCTAAAACTCAGCATGGGAAAATGAATGTTTCATTCCTGTAAAAAAAAGTCCCATAATTAACGCTGTGGCGACTGACGACTTTGTACATTACAGCAAAAGCCAGTGGTTTTCAATCATGAGGGCATCATAGGACACGCTACATCAATCTCAAGAAAATTGCAAAAGCTTGTTTAACCGCAAGAGATGAAGGGTTAAATCAAAGAACAATGCCACATTACACGTGAATCCTGTGGTGCTACCGGAAAAAAATCTGATTCCTGATGCATGTGTTTCGCATCACACACCATTACTCAATCACTTTTTGCATGCAAGGTGCCCAAGATGCTCCATAAAGATTGGTTTCAAGCTTTTTGCTTGCATGTCATTTTCATATATGCCTTTAGGAAAAGCTTTATTTTCGGGATTTAGTTCACGTTGCATTTGCTATATACTCAGCAAAAAAAGTGATGATATTATTATTATTTGGACTACCCTATTTGGACACTCCTGAGATAAACATGTATAGAGCAGCACATTACAAAAGTTTGAGCTGTAAGAAATGCCACGGGGATGGGGAGCCTTTTTTATGCCAGATTTCATGCTTTGCTCACATTCGTTCCTAAAGTCAAAAGATCCAAAGGAGATCGAAAACTGAAGACACAAGGCGAAGAAGTAAAGAGTGAACTGAAGGAGCATTGTCCATCCAAAATGCTTTTTTTTTGTCTACTATAAGTATACCTATGTAGAAGAGTTAAGCTTTTTCTTTCCTATTCTGATAAAGAAAAAGGGAGCAAAATCTTATAAATATGAGTCTAGTGACTGACTAGTCGCATAGTCACACCACACCACTCGCTTTTTATGAGGTTGAAATGAAACACAGAAATCATGAAGAAGGAACAAAATACATGCATACAAAAGGCTTATTTCAACCATAGTTTTTCGTGTGAGCAGAAGCAGTAAACACATACACGATATTTTTTCGTGGACAGTGTACCAGTGAGAAATAAAAAGGAGCATAAACTTCATTATTACTTATCTCAGTGACAATGTACCTTCTTTGCGTACACTACCATCACTTACTTATTTAAGACAAAAATATTATTGTATTACTCTTTCGTTTAATTTGACAAAGCTAAATGTTAGAGTGTCCAAAGTTTTTTATGCATTAGCTGTCAAAAGAAAAAAAATCTTGTGCATTTATTTATTTACCAATTTTTGGTTACGTACTTACATCTTTTTCTTTTTAAGGGAAATAGGCTTCGTGTTTTGATATATAAGTATTTACTCATTTTCTTCTTTGTACATCCTATAAATTATCATTATTGTTTATTGTTATATTAAGAGTAACAGAACCATAACTAGTATCCAAAATACACGCTGTCCATTAGACGTAAATGATTAGCCGTGAACAATCATCGTGAGTGATGTACGTCTAGAAGTATTCGAGGAAAAAGTCATAGCACTGGTGAAGTAATTTATAAGTATAATCTAGTAGCGTTAAACTTGAATAAAGTCACCGATAGGAAACTGTTAACGACTCATCAATCTTTTTAAGGGGTGAAGCCGATAAAGTTAGTACATGAAAAGAGTGCAATACAATATTTTATATTTAAATTAGCAATAACCATTGGATTCACAAAGATATACTTTAGATAGGAATACTGAGAAAGATTAATTTGTTTGTCAAGATTTTTTGGTAAATAGAGAGACTATGCAAATAAGATTTTTTTGTTCATATTCTTATAAAAGGAGATTAAACAGAAGCACATAAAATTATAGAACCTTCCAACCTTGACTGCACTTTATTTGTAAGCTGATTTGAAGGAAACTACATGAATATATGAAAGGAAGGGATTGATTATATGGGAGGATCATAGTTCAAAAGAATATTTTTTTTTGTATTTTGATCATCAATTTAGATCTGTATGAAATGTAACTAGAGGTTTGTGTTCCACTTAAAATTATGTACGACAACATTTAGACAATTATAAACTGTACTTTTTCTCGTTAAAATAGAGCTGTGTAAAATAATAGTGAGATGGTCCTTCTGAGAGTCAAATTGTAGCTGATTCATGATTGTAAGTTTAACATTGAACCACGAAGTAAAGATGAGCAGTAGCAATATCAAGTACAAACTTGTCATTTTTGAGTTAAACCGAAACCTACCCCCGAATTTTCAGAAAGAGCATTTGAATGGTTTAATCCACATCACAACCCTTAATCCTAGTTCCCCAACAATGCTCTATCCGGTGTGCAACAATCAGTCATTTTAGTATAGTGCCCGAAGTTTTCTTTATACTTGGTTCTGGCGAAATTACTGTTGGGATGTTCTGGAGCAACTACATTTTTAAGGAACGAACGTAAGTCATGAACAAATTGATTGATAATTTTGACAGAAAAGTCTTTGTAAATTGACCCGATTATTATTTGGACATGGGACCATAAATTATTTGCGATACACAAATCTAAGGACACTATCCTGATCGCGTGCGCGCCCATGGTGCATCAAAAGCAATAGGTACCCCGGCTTTTGAATGTAGTCATTGGCATAATGAACTTAGGTAGTAATTTTTTGTTGAATTGCTTGCCCAGGTAAAGATTTTGATAACATGCATAAACCTTTTTTGTTGCGTGAATTTTGCATGAAAATTTATACAGAATCGTTTGTTTGCCTCCCCTCCACAAAAATATCAATTATGGTGTTTATGGCACATTTCTCAATGATAAGGATCTACTGATTAAATGATGATTTGATGCGTCACTTTGGAGCGAAACTACAGTGTCAATACTTGTCTTATCGAAGTACACCTCACGCACAACCATCAAGCCCATCAAGGGCTCATAAAAACGCAGCAGTGTGATTTTTTTTTGAGTTGCATGTCGGTAACGCAAATATGAAGTAGTACGAACTCGTTTTCTCGTGATAGGAGTCACTCTTGCTAAAGCCCAAAAATAATAGCACACGCCTTTACTAACTTGCATACAAGATGTAGTGTTGAAGTTGAAGCTATGGACTAACCATCATTGTGGGAGTGTTTTTACTCTGATAATGAAGAGAATGCTTTTATCAAATTAACACAATTTTGCATAGACAAAGATCTTTCTTGAGTTAGCGAAATGTCAAGTCGTGATCATGAAGTTGTAGAAGATACATTTATAAAATATGGGCATGGCCCAAGTTTGTCTTATTCTTTAAATCCCATTTTACGCATCCTCATGTCCTGTTGTGTTCGTATTTAAGAGTCGTTAAAAGACTAACGTAAGAGGCAGTTAATTGAGTAATACAAAGATACAATTATTTTGACTTCTTGCAGGTTCATACCCTCTTATCATCCTAAACTTAATCAGCACAAGAAGCTTCGATATAAGTTTATTTGCGTTGGCTTTAAATAAGCAATCACCCTAAATGTCTATTTAAGAGTAAGATTTTTTTATACTGTTTATACTCTATCGTACATATTTATATGCAACTGCTAGTCTTACGTCAGTAAATTATCATGATAATCAACCGGTGTTTACGAGCAACTTTGAAAAGTGATTCCCTCTATGGTTCTACGTAAAAACGAATGCTTATTTTTGCTACTGGGATTTTCTCCGGGTTGAGTTGAAGCATGGAAAGAATTTAAAAGTCTTTCAAAGTCTTGCAAAGAAAGCGTCTCGAACCGGTCACGTGCACGTGGTCCATCTCAACATAATCAGAGAAGATGGATCATCGAGTCAAAACCTTTGAAAGAACATGGAGATGGTCGGGGGAGCAATTCGAGAATCCTGAACTGGAGTCGCTGTTTCAGCGTTATTCAGCAAAAGTTCAAAATCGATCATCGTACCTAATATTTGCGTTAGGAAATGCAGTTCTCGCTCTCCTCTTTTTTCGGATCTCTGTTGAAACACTGGCGATGGCATGCACATTTGTTACTCTCCTCAGTCTATGGGTGTTTCATCAACTTTACGGGAAGGAATGGGTACTTACGCTGGCATTCATAGTGTTCTCAGCACTTTTTGTAGTGATTGGAGTTCCCGCTCCAATACCACATCGTTTAGGTAATTAATTTTAGATTCGTGTGCTACGTAGCAATTTCTTATTCCTTTTTTATTTTGTTCGTAACAGAAGTGAACAATTAGATTGACAATATGTTTTTAAAATGTGCAGGTGTTCCATTAGTTGCAGCGGAGGGGGCATGGGCAGTAGCATATGTCATTTTCATCTTGTTCGTGTCCCTAGAGATTCCCTTGTTTGTCGCAATTTTCGTCACAGTAGCCATCACCGTTGGACATACCATCAGTGCCATATTATTTACTGATGCTTTTCGCTATTTTCAATACGCTGAGATTGTGGCAAATATTCTAACATGGTTGGTCATTGCCGTGAGCGGCTACTGGATTCATCGAAGATCGGAAGGAGCCACAAGGAAAGCCTTCCTCGACACTCGTCAATCCATCCAGGCTAGACTAGCTGCTCATGATGAAAACGATAAGCTCGGTAAACAAAATTTTCTCATTATTCATTCTTTTTGCAGCTTTTATACTTTTTATTTCTATAAAACAGAAAATGTACAAACTTTTTCATAGAGTTAGCATCGTTTTCGTGACAAATTTTCCTAAATCCTTCATGTCTCCTTGCTTCATTTCCTTACAAGTTGAATAGCATAAATAAGTTTCTTTTCGGTCGTGGTGTTCTTTGAGCGAAATGCGCTGTACATGTGCACATTTCAATTTAAGACTCAACTAAAGTACATGTATATATGAATATATCAAATGTGAATAAGAAAACCAAAGTAAATATTCTATGAACTTGTAGCATTATATTGGACTAGTACCTAATAATATCCTCTGCTTATTTGTGTTTTGTTTTCCGAATGTGCTCAAAAAACTCTTTAGAAAGACTGCTGCTCTCAGTACTTCCGACTCATGTGGCTCATGAAATGAAGACTGAGTTGGTTTCACCCGTCGCTCGGCAGTTTCACAAGATCTATATCCAGAAGCATGAATCTTGTTCAATCTTGTTCGCAGACATCGTGGGTTTTACTGCGCTCTCTTCTCAGATTTCACCCCATGAATTAGTCCGTCTCCTGAATGAGCTATTTGGAAGGTTTGCAATCTTTTTTACCCCTCATTTTTATCCCATTTTAAATAACTTAGCCCAATTACTTTTTTCATGCTCAATATTTACTCTGCATCATGCTGAGCTTGATTAGTCTAAAAAAGCTTGTCTAAAAATGCATGCAAGCATCGCATCCGTGATTTTCTCACTAGAATACTTTTAGTTCCATATACCCGGGATCCACTCAATTTTCATAGTGAGTAGAAGTTTATTAAGTGCAACACTATATCTCATTATCATATCATTCTATGTCCTTCACGATAGAGCAAATGAAATATTTACTCGCGAGAAAGTTTGCAAACTTTGTAGAAAATTATGTGAGGCTTTTCATGACGATACTACCAAGTATTTTTTTTAATATTTGAGTTTGAGGTAGAACTATAGGATGCATGAAGCTTAATCTTGTTCACTCACTTCATTTTAGACCAGTAGCAGCAACATCATCACATCAGATTAAAAAGCAAACAAACATTTTGTGCGACAAAGTGGAAAGGAGAAGCTGGGAGGCTACTACTTTGAGTCATCTTACCAAGGCTTAAATCCTTAACTCTTGTCTAAAACAAAATAAAAATGAAGCTGCTGATCTACTTTGCCCTTTGCATGTAAATATTTTTTTATGAAAGATTCATACATCCACTTGAACATCGTTGTTGTCGTTGCGGTGTCTTTTCCTTGCTCTTTTGAGTTTCGACTGACAAAGAATATATGATTTCCACTTGGATGGAAAACCGACCACCGCAACTTCAATTAAGGAAAAGGAAAAAGCTGTGAATCACATACTCATATAATAAAATGTTATGTTTGCTTGATGCAACATTATGAGCTTCTTGGTAAAAACGAAACCCATGTCATGGCTATTTTCCGCAGCGCTATTAAATACTTATACTTATGCCTGCCTCCTGTTGATTCGATAATATGAGCAGACATCATCTCTATTATTAAACGAATTAAGCAATCGAGCACATTTTTGCAGTAAACACTTCAATTAAAATCCATTTCTTTAGCCGAGAGGAGGAAGTTGAAGAACGAAAAAAGATATGATGGTATGATTTTCTGACATGATCAAGTCAATGTGTTCACCCTATGTTTATCATTTTCTATATATTTTGTTAAATTGTGGCATTTTTCTGGCTTTATTTTCTTTTTATGATCTCGCCTGAGCCATCAAAATGATGTCGAATTGAAAAGACTTTTAATCTGGAAAAGTAGGTATTAAAACGAAAAGAAAGATGAAATGAGTTTACCTACATGAAATGTATCATTTTTTATCTTGAAGTAAAATGACCTTTAGTGATCCAGTAGGCTTTTTTTTGTAAATATATTTCCGCTTCGCTCCCCTTGCTGGAAAGGTTAACGTTCTTATCGTCTTCAAATATAAATTCACCGTTCGTTTTATCTTGGACATGGCTC
The DNA here is from genome assembly GCA_027743895.1 of Seira musarum. Lineage (NCBI taxonomy): Eukaryota > Metazoa > Arthropoda > Collembola > Entomobryomorpha > Entomobryidae > Seira > Seira musarum. The sequence goes on from JAHZMX010004713.1 coordinate 13,349, forward strand.
GTTGCTTGGCCTTGCAGATTTACTGATGCAAGAAAACTTCCATTTTTATCAAATATCAACAAAACATGTGTGCCCAGTGCCTACTAGGGTTTCTAGATATTAAACAAATGCATTAAATAATAAATAACCCTACAATATAATAAAGTTAGGAGCAAGGAAAATTTTGCTAATAGATATGAGCTTTTTGTATGAGCTTCCGTACTTTCTTCAATGTTTTGATAAGCTATTTAAATATTTGTTAACCAAAGAATTTACCGAAGCTATTTTATTATTGTATAGATTTGATTTACTTGCTAACGAAAACGGATGTCTTCGTATAAAAATTCTTGGAGATTGCTACTACTGTGTAGCTGGGGTAAGATGATACACTCACTCGAATGTTGTAGAAAACTAACTTCTGGCCTTTGGGCTGCAATGTGTCATTCACTTATTTAAAACCATTTTAACTCAATTAATAAACTCAAATCAATTTATTTGTCCAGCTTCCGGAGCCTAGAGCTGATCATGCTCATTGTGCGATTGAAATGGGATTAGATATGATCGATGCGATAAACAGCGTTAGGGAAGCGACCGATTTTCAACTAAACATGAGAGTCGGAATTCATTCAGGTGCGAATTATAGTCCCTAAAAAGCAAAGCAGTCTTTGCCTGATTTTATCCCAAAGCAAAAGCAAGACAATAATTTATAATTTTTGACAGGCCGGGTTTTATGTGGGGTGCTTGGACTCCGGAAATGGCAATATGATGTCTTCTCAAATGATGTGAACATTGCCAATGCATTGGAATCTAGTGGAGAGCCAGGTCAGCCAGGCTTTGGGCTTCAATAAATAGATAATTTACAGTAATACGTGTACTGGAAGGAACTCATATTTTATTATGATTAAATTATTTTGCAGGACGTATACATATCTCTCAATTTACGCTCAATTATTTAGCTGGAGAATATCAAGTTGAACGAGGAAACATGTCCCATAGAGTTCTTCAAGAAAATAATATTGTTTCCTATTTTATCGTTGCTCCAACTCGACCCAGACCTCGGAAATTAATGCTTTTTAATACGCTACGGGCGCAACAAAGACGCAAACTTTCGTTTAAAAATGTATCAAACGTTGTAATGCAACTCCTTCATTCTGTAAAATACTCTGTTGAAGTTCCCTTCGCCAACATGGCTGTTCAACCTTCAGGTAAGTGCTAAACTTATTTTTTGCAGCACGGCGCAAAATATTCAATGGGGGAATTTTTAAAAGCATTTTCATTTCAAAATCGTAATGTTGCAGATCATGGTGCCAAAACCATTCCCACTGAACGGAAGACAAAAGTTACCGAACGTTTTAAGCGGCCGTTTAAAAAACGCCATGCGTCGGTGCTTCATCAGCCCACCAATCGCGTGAATAAGTACTTAGCTCAAGCAATCGAAGCTAGAAGCGTGGACAGGGAAAAATCAACGCACGTCCATCCTCTAACTCTTTGCTTTAAAGACCGACAAAAAGAAAGACTTTATTACTCTGACACGGATCATGGATTTGCATCCGGGCTTGTTTTACTTCTCGCAATACTCGTAGCCTTGGGCGGAGTTCAATCAGCGATTCTCCCCAGGACCTTTATTTTGCTCTTGCTGTTTTTGACAGCATTTGCCTGGATATCTAGCTTACTTATGTTAGTCTTGGCCAGGCGTCTTCACATTGGTAAGTTTAAAGACATTCAGGTTTTATTACTTTGGCCAAACTTTTGACTTTTATTTTTCATAATATTTTAATTTGATTTAGTATATTGGGACGCATCCGACTCACCTCTTTTAAGAATTGCGATCTCAGTATTTTCTGCGGTCCTTGTTTATGCTGTGGGCCAAGTCAACGTGGTAAGTATTCCATTACAGGTTATTTCAAATTATCATTCTTTTGGATTCGAATTTTGACAATTATTTACTTGGCTTTTGTAGTTTACTTGTCGAACTGATGAAATATGCGGAGGTGGATATGTAAATGATAATGTTTCGTATGCCAAAGAAGCGCCACCAAGTCTGATGGGGTAAGTTTTTTTCCATCTTAATTTTGTCAATTGAAGTTAATTAACATAAAACTACAGCAAAACAATATATGCCAGGCTAACCAAATTGCACTACTAATAAAAATAAACTATCGGAAAATAGAACCGAAACTGAATCAGTTAAATTTAAAACAACATCTGAATGAAGTGCACCGTTTTATTTTCTCTGTCGTTAAAAAATATTTTTTTTCATTACAGTGAGCATAGATGGTGTCCTTTGCCGCACTATGTAGTTCATTCGTGTCTCCTCTCCTTTGTTGCCATTGCTGTGTTCCTCCGACTTCCAATTACTTTGAAAGCGGCTATTTTGCTTATCATTGGATCTCTCTATTCATTTTTAATTCTTATTACTCATGCGCGCATCTTTGATTGTTACGACATTCGTACGAGGTACAAACCCTTTAAATATTTCCACAAATCGGCTGCAAGTTTATAAAACTCATTGGTGGAATGACATGAAAACATTTTGGTTTATTATTACAGCGCTTTAACTGAATCGAAAGTAGTGGCCGTTGTTCAAATCTGGCTTTTCCTGTTAACCGTCCTTTGGCATGGGCGACAAATAGAATGGATGTCAAGACTGGACTTTTTATGGCAATGGCAAGCCTACACAGAAAAACAAGAAATGGAAGCCTTGCAGCAATCAAATCGAGTATGTAAAACTTGATTAAATCTTGGGCGAGTTCACAAAAGCGATTTCAATTTTGTGTCTTTGTTTTTTACAGAAAATTTTGTTCAACCTACTTCCGGCTCATGTTGCATGTCATTTCCTTGAATTTAGGAATGATATAGATCTGTACCATCAAAGTTATGACAAAGTTGGTGTAGTTTTCGCAAGCGTAACAAATTTTCAAGAGTTTTACACAGAACTGGATGGTAACAATCAGGGCATCGAATGCTTACGATTGCTCAACGAGATTATTGCAGATTTTGACGAGGTAAAATATTTTTCTTCAATTTAAATTTTTAGATTTGCAACGAATTGATTTTTATCCATTCTTCTTTGTTGTCTTAATCAGCTCTTAGCTCAAGAGCAGTTTTCATCAGTCAATTTAGATTTTTTGCTTACAGATCTATCCAGGACCATCGCATAATTAATGCTTTACTGCTTAATTACATAATTTTTCAGATACGACATTTGGGGAAATAGTGTAAACGTGGCATCTCGCTGTGAAAGTACTGGTATAGCTGGTCACATTCAAATAACTGAAGAAGTCTACCAAGTACTAAAGAACTGCCCCTACGAAATCCATTGTCGAGGGGCAGTAAATGTGAAAGGCAAGGGGAAAATGACAATGTATTTGATCGTTGGGCGAAAACAGTCGACAACCATGCGAATCGATGAGGTACAGCCCAGAAAGCAAGGGAACATGAATATGAACGGGTATTTTATGAACCAGCAACTCTCGATCTCGAACTCCGTGGAAATACCTCAGGGACAATCAATGCAAGGATTTTGTAGGAACTTCAACGAACAAGGAGGAATGAACCACGATGGAGATCATACCGGTGAAAATGAGCCACTTCTTCCTCCCCCACCTTTGCCTTTAAGAAATATAGCGGACGTGGAATTAGGATGGCCCAGAATCGCCAAAGTGTATCCTAGTGAGCGAGAAAAACGCACAGCACCGGTGAAGAGAACACATAGCGATCGAGTTGCTTCACACAAAGATGTAATTTCAGAGAGTAAAATATTTTCTTTTTAAGGCATAGCATTCGCGTAATTAATTTTGGTAAATATTAAAATTTTTGGTACATAGAATTATGTGCGATCTCGTAATGGGAAACTAGGCCATCATGGTGCCGAAAATAGTCGCGTGCGTGGACGCGTTGGGTCGGATATTAGTCTTCCCCCTAAGCCAAACAATCATGGGAGACCTTCAAACATGATTCAGTCATCTTTCCCTCCATACGAGCCACCATCAACGCAATCTTTGAGCAGTGACTCGTCCTCAGATGAATCATCTGCTTCAACTCCTCCACCGTTACCACCAAAAGATGAGAGTCGATTCCAGCAATCTGCTCCAAAGTTGGCCGTGAACGATAACATGGTCGGCAGTAAGTGTCCAAGTAACTCGTCAAAAGAGTCTACGGCGTTGCGTGAACACGCCAACGAATCTCCAATGATTACAAGAGGAAGCACCAAATCAAGCAGAAGTCGTAGTCCTTCTGGAACTGATGCCAACATGGAAGACAATAGGCTAGATGTTCAGGCTAATGCGAATGGCACTGAAAACTATTTTCACAGTCCTCACAGTTCAATGCGAAACAGTAAGGCTACTAGTCCTCTGCCTGGCAGTGACCGTGACATGGACAGGTCACCTCAGTGCCAAGCGGAAGCATTGCCTGATGCCAGGTCTCCAGCCGGAGCAACCAATCATTCAAACAATTCGAGTACGCCTTCCACATGCAACAGGAAAGATTCTAGTTCACAAACTGACAAATCGTATGTACTTAAAGGAGGAAGAATTTCAGACTTTGAAAGAGAAATTAAGAAACTGTTGGAGCGTCAAAGACTTCCCCCTGTTGATGAGTTAGCATCTGTCGAGAAGGTTTTGTCAGTCATGGAAAAATTCAGGTAAGCATAGTTGCATAGTGTCTTTAAAAATGGTTAAAGTGTCATTATCATATCAAACCTTCCTTCACTTTTGCAACCGCGATTTTTTTCTGGGAACCGAGTACACTAACAAAGTATTTTTCAATAAAAATTTCGGTCGTCAAAAAAGTACTTTTACACATTTACCACTCATGACAGTATTAATTCTTAGATTTTTAAGTTGCAATTTTAATTTATTCCCATTTTAATTTGCGTTGTATCCATTCCTGAACTGCACCAAACAGTAGATCTCCGCG
>JAHZMX010004714.1:0-14664 GCA_027743895.1 Seira musarum
TATCACCATCGTAATCAGCGACCTTAAATTCACTTACATACACATTCTGCATTCAATTTTTCGATACCCTAGTCGTGCACTTTACTTGTAAGACAAGTTTTCTTCATATTGTGCAACTCGGTTTACAAATTGTATATTTAACATTGTACTTGAAAATTTAAATGCGTTTTGGAGTCGTTAGAGCTTTCATAGGTGTCTTCTATTTTGAATAGGAAGTTTATTCACACGCAGAGGAACATTATTAAAGAGAAACCATAGAAGGACTTGTGCATTAAATTCGTGCAACACAAATTCCAAAATATTTTCTGGTCAGAGGTCAAAGGTCAGAGTTGCCTATACCTGATTCAAGGATGTCATAGAATGGATAGCCGTTTACGGTAGCAATTTCAACTTTTGCTGGTTAAGTGCTGAATGTCCAATCACAGAATGAAAGCACCATAATATGTACTGACTTTTCATCTTAATGTCAGTCTCCAACGAAGTCATGAAAGAAATTTTTTGTTTAAATAAATATGAATCAAAAACAAAAACGGTTCCCTTTTGTATAAGACTGAAGCTTGTACGATTTACTAAACTGCGTCTGATCATGAATAATGTTTTGTTGGGATTTAATTATTCAAAAAAGTTCTTTATTTCTTCTCAACTTAAAAGTGAAACAGGAATTATATTTAGACTGGACGCTGATAGCTGTCCGTCGAACTTAAACTAAAATAAAATTAAAACTACATCTTAAAGAATTCGGAACGAATCGTAGACTGGCTTACGACTAACAAAACGACGACTCATCGAGCGAAAAACGGATGATTACTGTTGACGCTGATTCGACTGAAAGAATTGAACTATTTTGTATGGTTTGATTGTCTTTGAACCATTTTCTTAAAGTGTGGTGCCAGCCGCTTTAAATGTTTAATTAAAAATACACACAATTTAGGCAGGCCAAGGAGAAGACTAACTGTTGCATATGTATGCAAAAAGATGTAAAGAAAAATGTTTGTGGCAATTCATTTAAAATCATTATACACACTGCCTTTTTATTTGATTCGACCAAAAGGAATTCATTTATCGTCCATCTGCGCAGCCATGATTAGCAAGTACGAAGTAAAATATTACATATTAGCTATCTACATTTGCATTTGTAAGTAAAATTCCTGACTATGTTCTTTCGTTTCTTAGAGCAAACTCCATTAAAGACATTGGGGCCGTCAAGTTTAGTATGTTGTCACTAATCGTAAAAGTCTTATTTTTAACAATATCCACAACATTTCCAATCTTGTATCCTATCTGGGAACATGCTGTGAGACTCCTTTGATCATATTTGCTTATATTCCGACCTTTCCAGTATTTTCTGAAGCGATCTCCGTTCCTATTAGGAATGGAGGCAAGGCCTATCAAAATAAAGCAGATTGCAAAACACAACAAGGAAAATAAGGCTGATGATAATGTAAGAAAAAGAGGCAGTTCTTTGAAGTACATAATAGCTATAAAGCTACAAGATGAGGCAAATAAAATTCCCAGACCTCCTAGGACAACTAAAACATCCGCTGTTGTTTGTCGAGCTATACCAATAATTAACTGGAGTTTCAGGAATTGACGAAAAGCTTTGCGAAATGAATGAGTGCATTTTAAGAGCTGAGACGACATGATATGCACTGCTCCTGGAACAAACAGAAACACCAGGAGCATGACCAATATCGTAGAAATCACATGAGCGTCCGTTATGCCATACAATAAAGCCACAGCAAGTCTTACAAATGGCTTCGAATTAGGAATTGCATATGCCGCAATATTGACAAGTGGATCATAGTCCCTGAAAACTGGTATAGCGGCAAATCCAAACGGAAGGCAGTAGAAGATTGCAGTGATCGCGTATACAGAAAATTCCTCCAGCAATTCCAATGTTCCAGTTTCACAGATTCTTGCCAAGGTCATAGATCCATCATTCAATGTACAAGTGGGTACCAGCTTGAAGCACTGGCTAATCATATAGCAGAGTTCAAATTTGTAAACATCCACAGTTCTATAAAACATTAGGCCAATAGATAGCGACGTTGATAAAATAGAATAAATTGCAACTTGTTCCATGTCTTTAAATTTTGACCATTTAGAAATCAAATGTTGAAGTTTACACAAAAACAATAGCAAAATGCATATTACGATTCCCTTCGATAACCGCCATGACTTGTGCAAAAATGATCGTTTGTTAATAAAGGATTGATTCACTGATAGCTGATATATTTCTCCGTAGCTTACATGAAAAGGTAGAAAACGCAGGTGTTTCTGTATTTTCAGATATACATTAAGGGAACCTAATGTGAACGCCATTTTGCTTAACAGATACTTCTTTTGAGTCGTTTCTTGCAGTTTAGCTGATCTCAGAATCTTAGCAGCTCAGAATAACTGCAATTTATAGCAAATCAATGATGTTTAAGGCAATATGATGCGCTTCTGTGTCAAGTGTTTTCTCGTACGTAAGAAGCTGAGCAGGCTACTGAGCTCGCTGAAATTCAACTTCTTCTTAAAATTGTAAATGTCGACTTCTTCCAAGGAGATACTTCTGACCAAATGTATTTTTTAAAAAGTCTAGTCAAATATGTTGAGCTGAAGAATCGACAACTTTGAATAATAAATTTAAAACTACCGAATAAAAATAAAAATTTTTCCTTACTTGCTCCTACTTAAACTTTTTTTAAATGTAATTTATGATTGTCTTTGCATTTTCTCTCCTCTATCGATTTTTGTTACCAAATTTACTGACATATTTTGCTGACGATTTGGCTCCTTTCAGTAACCCTTGTGTTTGACGTTGTTTTGGATCTCTCTTTACTGTCCCATTACGATTACAATGTAATAATTACTTGGTTTTCCAGAATCTCCAAAATTGGCTAAGTATGTTCCAGTCTAACTGTTGAGACATGCATTGCATCAATTTTACTAGTTCCGTGGGTCAATCACTAAGCGTTCACAATCTAGTGATGACCATCGTTATTATCATACCTTAATTTTAATTTTATTTGCACTTTACATTACCGCCAAACTTGTTTTAATACGGAATTTGTGTGGTGGAGAAAAAAATGAATTGCTCACCAATTTACTACTCTTTTGCCAACCGAATTTGTCAGCGAAACACGTTTCTATTATTTCAAATCACTGAGAAGAAAGAGCACGCACAAAGGAAAATTTTTAGAACGAGTTACAAAAGAAGAAATCAATATTGACTTAAAATATGAATTTATCAAATCGATTTCCCTTACAATGGATAATTTGAGATGGATTATAAGCAATCCTGGTTTGAGCTTATTTTAATAGGATTTTCTTCGTTGCAACATGAATACCGAAAGTGGTTTAAACCAAGGATGGAAGATTCCAGCACTGGCATGAAATTTATGCAAAAAATCCAAATCAATTTGCAAACTTTTACAGAACATAGAAATGCTGAGCAAGAGCTCGGAATGCAAATTCAAAACTTATACTCAAACATTATTTCTTTTACTAAGGCTCGTTCGAGCAAATACAATGTAAATGTATTATTTAGTCAGATTCATAAAAAATACAGTATACTGCTTCGAACGCATACATGAATGCACATCAAAGAGGATAAGGATTTTAAGCGGCTCAATTACAAATAAAATCGCATAATAAGAAGATATATACGGTTTTCTTTTTTCAGATGTTGTATATGTCCTTACCAATCGATGAAGCATTAAAAACAGAAAATCCGTCCACATTGAGAGCTTTTATTGCTAAATTATCGATTGATAAAAAATGACAAAATTTCAGTTGCAAGATTAAGCCCAGTGGGAGACTCATTTTTGCACTACATAAACTATTTTAGACGGTCTTACAATTTGTAATGACGGTTTAAAAATCTGAGAAACGTAATTTACAAGTCTTTAGATATCATCCGTCTTCGAGAGAAATTTTAGAGATTGCTTGTTGATTGTTCTGTAACCGATCAGACAGTGTGAGCAACATTATATACCAACTGTTATAATTTTCATTTTAATGATAGGTTTTTGTAAAAAGGCTAAGCAAATCCTATATTAAATTAAAGCAAAAATATTGTTTTGAGAACCTTATGTGATTTCCGAGTTCAACATCGATTTTTCATGCTGCTGGTATTGATTCTTTCCATCGCTCAACTTGCCTTTTTCTCATGAAATATTTCACAATCCACTTACCATTTATTATTACAATGGATATAGTGCTACGCGGTATAAACTTCTCATTGACCATATATACATTTTTGATCATGCAAAACGAAATTGAATATATAAGGAAAAAACATATAAGGATGGAATGACAAAGGATTGCAGCGTTGAAATCATCTTTAGCAGTGGATTAAGCTTTTTTTTAGGATATTGGATTTAAAGGAATTCATCTGGCATTTCTTAACCTCCATAAGAAATAAAAGTTATTATCAAAACCGCAATAACTAACATGAAGGGTCCTTATTGCTAAAGGGATGTCGTATGAAGTTGGAGGAACGTAGAGTGGGAAAGGAGGTTGTTAGCGCGAACCCTGAAACCACAATCTGCCGAACATTTCGCGGAAATTTCAAGTTTCCATGTAAAAGTATAAAATTATAAAAAAATTCGCAGAAAAAAAAAACTCGTGGAAAAGTTTTGCAGGTTGTAGCTCCCGGGCCACAATCGGTAAAACTAATAATATAAGTAGCAACTGGTATGGTCCTATGTAATATTTTACGTAATTCCGTTTGCAAGGAAGTCGGGCCGTCGTGTACAAAATTGAGCCTTATGTTCTTCTTTTAATTAGGGCTACCTGCATTAAAGACATTGTGGTGGTTAAATTCAGTATCGTATCGCTAATCGTGAAAGCTGTCCTATTTTTCACAATGTCCACAATATTTCCAATTTTATATCCTATCTGGGAACATGCTGCGAGCCTCCTTCGATCACAGTTAGTTAGATTTCGGTTCCTCCAATAACTTCTGAAGCGGTCTCCGTTCTTATTAGGGATAGAGGCAAGACCTATCAAAATGAAGCAGATTGCGAAACACATCAGCGAAAAAAGAGTTGTAGATAAAATGAAGAAAAACGGTAGTTCTTTGGAGTACATGATGGTAATAAAGTTACAGGAAGAAGCAACTATGACCCCGAGGGCTCCCAGAACAACTAACACATCCGCTGTTGTTTGTCGTGCAACGCCAATAAGTAAGTGGAGTTGCAAGAATAGATGAAAGGCAATTTTAAATGATTGAGTACTTTTTAAGAGTGTATTGGACATGACATGCAATGCTTCCAGGACAATAAGGAAAACTAGTAGAAGAGCCAGTACCGTGGATACGGCGTGAACGACAGTTATGCCATACAATAAAGCTGCCACAAATCCGAAGAGTGACCTTGAATTTGGAAATTGAATTGCTGCAATATTTACAAGTGGGTCATAGTTCCTCAAAATAGGAATTGCTGCTATTGCAAAAGGCAGGCAGTAAAGGATTGCAGCTATCGCGTAAACAGAAAATTCCTCGAGCACTTCCATTGCATCGGTTATTCGAAATCTGCTCATGTTGATGCATATTCCCTTTGATTTATCAGTCGGCACCAGTTTGAAGCACTGATTGACTGCGTAACAAAACTCAAATTTATAAATATCCACGGTTCTGTAAAACATTAAGCTAATAGAGAGCGACGTCGAAAGAATAGAATAACACGCAACTTGTTCCATGTCCCTGTGTTTGGACCAGTGTGAAAACAAATTTTGAAGTTTGCAAACAAACACTAACAGAATCAAGATTGCGATGCTCTTTGCCAATCGCCATGACTTGTTTGAGAATGATCGTTTGCAAAGAAAGTGTTTGTCAACAGATAGATGATAAATTTGACTGTTGCTTAGATAAAACGGAAAAATACGGAGTTGTTTCTGGATGCCCAGAAATACGTTGAGAGATCCTAATGTAAAAGCCATTTTGTTCTTGAGATATTTCAATAAAATAAATCCTTGAAGTCGCAAAAATCTGAAAAACTAGCCCGAAATTATCCTCTCTTATTCCGTCTTAGTGATGTCTTTAGCAGCCTATGCCATGTGTAAGCGCCTATTACTTTTGGTTTTCCTTTTCTAGAAAAAAGCAATCCAAAGTTTATTGGGGAATCAAATTTTTAGATTTATGAAATTCGGAATGTGTAAGTTCAAATGACTGAATAAAATATGAAATTTCCTTATCCACTTCTGTTTAAAACTTCTTATTTAATTTTTAATGAATATTGATGTCTATTGATTATTTTCTCCGCTTTCAAGACGTGTTGCTTTGCTTCATGCCGAGCTATTTTCCTGCCATTTTGCTTTGCTCTCATTGTTAAGCATTTTTCTATGCTTTTATTACCATTACGGAGCAAATTAATGGCAATGTCTGTAAACCTTAATAGTTTGTTTGGTTTTAATTTTTACCTGAGCATAATTATTGTCAGCTCTGGATCAGTTCTAGTCAAGATTAGTATATATTTTTCGGACGGTCAGACAATTCCTGAAGGAGGAATTTTGGCTAATTCGCACATAGTTAGGTTACAGCGAATATTTATATTCACTAATTAGATTTGCGTTTTTTAATAATGTTTAGTATTAGCCCATTCATTTCAGTAAATCGCTGATAATCTAACCCTCTCTTTCCTAAAAACAGTAAGTAGGCTAAGGAAAACATGTCAGAACTGTCACTGTCAGCAAAACCTTCTACTTTAACTCGATGAGTCAAAACGTCATGCTGTTTCATCCCCATTTTTGAAAAGTTCGAAGAAATTTATTACAAAGAAATAAGAACTACCAAATACAATATCCAATTCGATAAATAATTTAAATTAATTCAATCGATTTGATTGATTGTCATCGATTTTGATAATACATTTGCCAAAGATGACACATGTGAAATTGAGCTTTGTAAGTAAAAGTCCGAAACCTTTTGGCCTTGTACTATATGGAATACTGTTGGTGAAAGATCTGAAGAGGTATAATGCAAGCTTAAGAAATGAATTATTGTTTGCCAAAATCAATTACTAGCTCGTTTGTGATAATGCATTGTAATGAAATGTAATTTTAACCAATCCGGGTACATTATAAATTCAAGAGGATCCGCGTTTGATATTTTATTGAACCTAGCAATGCAATGGGCCTATTCTCTGACGGAGATTTTATTAGGATTCTGCAGCCTCATATGTATCGTTATCGTAAACCGGAATCAATTAAATCAGTATATCTCATTAGGGCCAAAAAAGCGGGAATTTTTTAAATACACCCAAAATTTTGCATTTAGAGTCAATTCGTAAAATATTTAAAATTTGTATAAAAAAAACGTTTTCGTTAAGGTTTGTATCGGTCACAATTTGTTTTAAAAAATTCATGTTTCAACCTGGAGGAAGACGGCAAAATGCATAAACCGACACTTCGTGGTCTTGAGTAAAAAATAAATATGTACCATTACTCAACACGAAAAAGATGTTCCCCGATTTATAAAAAATTGACGGCTTTATTTCGACAGACTCTCAAGGTTTAATCAATACTGGCTTTGCCTGGCTGGCCAGCTGCAATAATAATATATGTATACTTATTATTTTTCCCTCACAGTCCGTCGGCTTTTTGAAATGTTCCATATAGTTATGAGTGTTTTTCGAATGGCAGGATAGTCTTGAACTTTCGACTAAAATGCGGGCTCTAACCGGTAGCATGTAAGCACTTTTGGTTTGAGATTGAATTGAGAAACAATTTATTGGTAAACGTAAAGAAAGGAATGCTTTTTAAGGTTCGAGGTTATTTCTTGGAAATCTAATGCCCAAAGATTACTGCCCGTTTTAGCTCTCATTTACTTAAGCTGCTTTAGATAATTTATTACAAAAAAAATCATAAATGGATTCAGCATCATTCGTTTCAATTCTGCTGGACTTGTTCATTTTAACATGGCAGTTAAATGCAGACGGTTCTATGCCCAGTGCGAGTGACGTATGGATAGTTAAGAATATGAGAAGTTGTGCCATCAAGTTTTACGGCAATCCTAAGGAATGGATTAATAAGATTCCGTTTTATGGAAGTCGAGTTACAATCCTCACGGAGACCTTCTCGGGCATACCTCAAATAATGAATGGACCTACTGAGCAGAACCTTTTGCCTTGGGTAAAATGGCAGGTTGATATGAAGCATCGCTACTGCAGCAACGCAAAACTGATGTTCCTAAGGTACTGGCAGGGTGAAGAATTTCAAGAGTCCTGGCCGGATTCAGTGGTTGCAACTCCGGGTAATTCCATAGAAAATCCTCAATACCTATTCATATTTGTCAGTGACCTTCGGCTGCAAAGCTTCTTCAGAAATGCGGTGTGGAATAAGGCGAGTGTTACGTCCGTTTCATTCTTCGTGGAAAATAAATCGATCAAATTTGTATTGCCAATTGAATACACAGGGACAATCAAATTCAACATAGACGAGAAAGATTTGGCTTCCTTAGGTACGCCTTGGAAGTTATTTGCCAGGAACAATAATAAACGGAGCAAAATATTTAATATTCCTACCACTACCCTCCTTAGTCCTTGGCTCCAAACAACTGACTGTGGTCTTTACACAGATGGCTACAACACGCCAAACACGGCCTGCACTATACGAATTCTTGAAGAGACGTTTAACTTCACCGCTGAGCTTGGAAGACCCCTTGAGTTTGATGTAGAACGCGAAATGATAATGCCCATTGACGGGATGGAGGTGGTCTTCATTGGATTCAGAAAGATAGTAACTGGTATACCTTATGGGTACGAGACAATTATGTACAAGCATATGGTATTTCACGACATGTCCAAATATCAGACAATGAACTTCAAAGAACTTCTTTTACCATTCGAATACGTTTCCGGGTTTGCAACGTTGCTAGCTTTAGTAGGGAGCTTTGCGTTTCTTTTCGTCTTTGTCAAGATATTTGAGGATTGGTCGTAAAGATTTTCAGGAAAACTTTTACAAGATTTTACTATTCCATTTCAAGATTTTCATCGAACAAAGCGAAGAAATGAAAAGCCTTGCAAATCAGATGTCAGGAAGCGTAATAGTAGCAGCATGGCTCATCTTAACATTCGTGTTAGGCAATGAATATAAAACCTGCATGACTTCAGGTCTAAGTACCGTCCCAACTCCGGAAACACCAGAAAATCTTACGGAATTGATCAACAAAAACGTAACAAATTACTTCACCCTGTCGAAGGCTTTAGTCAATGATATTGTCTATAATGGCGCCAAATGGGTGAACAAATGGGAAAATCGATCTACACTAAAGATGGCTATAAGGCATTATGCTGATGGTAAGGAAGAAGAAGAATGGCAAGAACTAGAAAAATTCAGAACAAACTTGAGATTGTTGAAAGGAGATGTACCGGATATTGTGCACAGCATGACTAATGATTTGTGCGTGGAGACAGACCTGGACAAAAATTGTATCGCGGTACCCCCTTCATTTTCTTTAATTTCATTCGAGAAGGATATGATCTCGCTTTTGTCGCAGGTTGATGCAACACACAGGTTTCGAGTAGTCCGCTCCAAGTTTCCAACACTCGTTGATCCTTATTTTCCATGGAGGGGAATCAGGAATCATTTTCTGCTTGTTTTTCAGGATGGAATAGCAAGACTCGATGAGTCCGGGATTTACAGAAGATGGTCCAAATATTTTGATGTGCATGAGACGGCACAAAATATGAAACTACTTGATGAGAAAATTGGGAAGCCAGGAAACCAATACCTTCAGAGGATATTACTTGCATTTGAAGGTACAAAACGTAACAATTTTGAAGAGACTGCATTCACGTTGGAGAACTTTGAAATGATTTGGATCATATATTGTGGCTTGATATTTGCCAGCGTCATAGCTTTTTTGTGGGATTTCGTGTCACACGCCGTTGCCTCTAGCGCGTTGCGGGTTTGTTAATGCGCAAGGTGTGAAGAAGTAAATTAACGTACAAGATTAAGCAAAAACTAACTATTGTACTCCTTATTAAGTCTGATTTGTTTCGTTTGCAAATGCCAATAATTGGTGGTTTTAGCCATAAGGCTTGAAGTAGATAACTAGTTACTCTTACTTAGTGAAAAATGTGGTTTCCCAATTGAATAAAATCTGTAGCAGATTTGATGCAATAGTTTTGTTTCATTAATTATTAACATGCGATCCCTAACTGAACCAACTTAATAACTTGATTTGATGATGTTATGTAAATTTAATTGTACACGTGGGACTGTTTGTTCACTATTGAGATTAATAAACTGAAATCAGTTTTGCTCTGTAATACTTAGCTGTGTATACTTTTGCCCACTCAAGCTTTGTCCGATTCTTCAGAACTGTCAAACAGTAAAAAACCTAAACATAAGGCAAAGTATACAACATTTCGAACAATTGAATTCTGTGCTCGAATCGGGAGATTTATTAGTTGTATTTCTTCATTAGTACTGTATGTCATTAGTTGTTTTGCTTCAATACAGTAAGCAATACGCACACTATTATACATATTCTTCTCCGTGTCAAAATTAAGCTTTTAGTCCAAGCATTTGGATTTGGTGCCTGAATTATTTACGAATATCCAGTGGTAGCCACGTAAGTTCAACAGAGTTTTCAATTATCAAGAAAGAAAGACTTTGGAATACTAACCCAAATGTTCTGTGTTTGTCGAAAAATACACAAGCAGTAGTGTTTGCTGAAATGGTAGACCCGAATCCAAAAAAAGTTTTTATAAGAAAATCGGAATCTCGGAATGACTATGACGTCTAGAAAAAAGTGGGGTGACTGTGGCGTCATGCATCATGCGTGCCAGATCATATGTGCTTGACATGGTTCGCCTCTTAAAATATATTAGCGTCGGGAGAATCTAAATGACAAGATTGGCTATACCGGTTTAGACTGGTTTTGTTGGAACAGAATAATAGAAATATTGATTTACTGAAAAATAATTTCCTGTCTTCAACACATCGTGTATACCCCAGCCAAAGGTCTTAAGGTCTGAACTGCTTAGATTTAAGTCCGAGGACATGATAATAATGTCATGCAAAACTGCAATGCGCAAAAATTCGATAACTTACGACTAGTATGGGCAAGCTTCTTAAAAATGTTTTCAAAAGACCTGTGATATAAACCATCAGAAGTATCTAATTAAAAAACTCATGAGAAAATGCACACCGCATATCACTTGACAAGATGCAAAGTTTCTGATTATATAATATCCATATCATAAGAAAACACTGAGATAAAAGCAAAGCATAACTAGATGAATAAATAATGTCATGGCCATTTAACTAAAGGTTGTTTCGTTGGACAGAAACGGTAAATACTTGTTCAGCGTAAATATATAGGGACAAATAATTTGTGCCTTTTATTTCTTGAATCCTAATATGAACCGTGATTTACACCATGACAATAAGAGTTTCCCTTTCATAAAAAGTAGGATGCTTAATAAAATAATTTTGTATCTGCTTATTTGGTGCCGTAATTCTATCAAAAAGAAAGCGACAAGTGCAAGTAGATATCCAAGTGCTAGTGGCAGAAATACGGCTGCAATATGTCCATTTAAGCTTGACGCTTCAGAAGTATTATCTTCATCTTCTTCGGATTCGCTTTCGTCCTTCTTTGGAGCCTTTATAGTTGTCAAGAATTTCACGACAAAATTGTTTGCCCATACGGAATAACCGGATGATTCGATTGCCTTGAAATTTCTCAAAATCTGAGGCAGTGTCCAATGAAGCGGCCTAATCCCATTACCAAAGCTTAGCAAAGCTTCCTTGTTTCCCAGAAAAGCATTTACTTTTTTGTTAATTTTCTTCATTCTGTAGTACAATTCGTAGGCCTCAATGGCAGGAAGAAGCAATGCGGTTTTGTTGCATTCTTTCAAAACCTCTTCGGACTCCATAGTTCCAAGCAGAAGTTGCTCCCAATACGGAAATACTTTTGTCTCATTAATCAGCTTTCTCGCTCTTTGACTAATTTCACGCTTTCCTACGTATTCTATATATCTTAAGTCAAGATAGTTTGATTCAGCATCTGCAAAACCGAGCAATTCACTCTTGTAACTCTTCAAAATTTCGTGATCCCCAAATTCTTTCGTTTTATTGAGCCTGGATTTATTGGTTGTAATTTTGGGCTGGAAACCCACTCTAAAAAAGTCTAGCATCTGCCTGTATGAATCCCTTTTAATTGAAGAATCGTAAGTGGGAATCCCTCTGGTGTATATTGTAAAATCATTTTTCAGCAGACGTTCATATGTGTCGTAAGGAACTGGACGTCTTGGGCTGGTAATCTCAGTTATATTTACGTTTTTATAAGCACCGCTCAATACAATTCCCATGAAAATGAACGGCAGCGCCACAAATTTAAGCGCATATGACTTCCAAACATTTGAAATGTTCACTGGATTACCTTGTTCCAGCAAGCACCGTAAACATAATCCAATTGTCGGCAACCAATATTTGCTTGTGAAATCAGATTCCACCACGGCTTTAGTAAAATTTTTGGCTGCTTTTAGGTCGTTTACTAAGAGAATGGTCGACATAAATAAGGACGCCATGACCACAGAAAGAAGTAGGAGCAGCCATACAGAGGGTGTAAATATATTGATGAGGAATTTGACACCCAAGCTATCTTGATATGGTGAGCCGCAGCTCACAAAATACAACGGCGTTTCCATGACCGAGACTTCCGAGTATTCAAATTTTCCCACAGGAAAGATACTAATAACAGGGTAAAAGTCAACATAGTCAAGACAACGACAACCCATTTCCTCATTGTTTCCTTGATTCATAGTTGGACATACAAATTGTTGGGGGTACAAAGTTGCGTTGCCAAGTACGCTTCGAAAAATCTTTATTCCAAATTCATATCGAATTTCGTCTAAGGATGAAGCATTAGAGATTATATGATTAAATTCTGAATTCGACATAGTTCCGCTTGGAAAGGTGTAATTGTGCCTTGCGAATGTTTGAGACCAACCTGTAGTGTCCAGACGCACAACCATCTTGTGAATATCGCGATTCAAAATTTTTATACTTGTCAATAAGTCAGCAAAGGTAAGGGGAACTTGGATCTGCACAGGGTGCAAGGGATGACATCTCCTACAAAACTTACAGAGTATGTACAACTTACTTAAACTAAGAAAACTTTGACGTTTGTTGCTTATGAGAGTACCAAGATAAACAAAAAGTTCCCTTTGGGATTTTGTATCCATTTCGAGTACGCCGTAGAGATCATATATCCTCATTAGTGAACGAGCCCAACCATAAATCTCCTTAAAAAGGAAACGTTGTTCCGTTGTAGTAGGTATTAAGATATCAAATCTAACGCGTGTGGTAAGACCGTAATCAGTTTTCATGGATGATGTATTATACGGAAACTTGTAACTCCAAAACTTTCTCCACTCAAATGGAAAAATGAGCCCGTATATGTCGGAATTGGGTAAATATTCATGAAACAAGGGATCTTCGTGTCTGGATGGAGGCGCTATGTAAAAGTGACTTTCACAAAGCCATGGTCTATGTCGTATTGAAATGTTGTTTGTGCCTTGGCCAAAGCACTCTAGCTTCCTTCCCAGAAATTGCGTTCGACACGTTGTCTTGGACTTATTCCCAAACGAGAGAACATTATTGAGGGGAAAAATATACGTGTAGCTGTTCCTTACTTTATTCTGCTGTATTCCATTTTTTGCAACAGTTACTTTTAAGACATCGTATCGCGACAATATTATCGGGAACCCAATTAAAGGTATATTAACTCCCCGGTAATTTACGATGTGATGCAGACAGTGGTTATTTAAGAAAGGTTTGAGTTTTTCCTCTAACTGCTGAATTTTAATATCTGCCAGGAACGAATTTCTAGCCATATTAGAATGCGCTACCTGCAAATTTTCCAAGCTTTCAAGAGCTATTACGTTTAAAAGGAATAGGAATATAATGTAAGTGGTGCTTGGAATGAACATTACGTCAACCATTCTAACCTCCAAAAATTTTCCTAATTTTGCTATCAAGTGTAGCGTACAAGACAAAATAAAAAGTTCAGCTTGAAGCCGTATGAAGAATAAAATATCTGCATGAACGTTAAATCACTAAGCTAGGAATAAATAAAATCACGGAAAAATTACATCAAATTTACACGAATCTCTAATTTTGCTCTTCACTGATGTGAAAAGTAACTACCTACTAGGTAAAAAATAACGGTCCAACACAAAAACAATCATGTCTCAGAGCAAAATCAATATATTTCAGTCAAATTACTGACTAAACAAAGATTAAGGCCTACAGATTACATAGAAACACTCATTTTTCGAAATGGCGTCAGCGGGCTTTAACGCAAGCCTTGAGTCTTGGAATCCAGTCCTCTACCGAGGCACGCACGACCTTCGTTGGTAATTCCGCCCATTTTTTGAGCAGCGACTTTTTCAGGTCCTCCAAACTTGTGTGAGGAATAGAGTAGACCTCCGTCTACAACGTTGACCATATGGAGTAATCCAGAGAGTTCAAGTTTGGGGAAGCAGCAGCCGGATTGTCAGTAGAGAGAAAGTCTGGTATTTTCTCTGCCAACCACTTTTGAACAGTTTTGGCTGTCTGAGCCGGCGTGGAGTCGTGTTGGAAGGTCAAATGCCCTCCGTGGAAAAGCGTTTGGTTAAGGGAATTTACGGTAGGCTCGAGGACATCGCCAATGTAGTTTGTGGCGGCTGA
>JAHZMX010004715.1:0-12491 GCA_027743895.1 Seira musarum
CGCTTTTGAAAAACAACATCACTGAACTGAACAAATTTTTACACTTCAGTTCGATTTAATCCCTCTCAACTTTCTGCTTTTATCTTGTCAATACTGGTCTTGTCTGGTTATGCGAATGAAGGATTGGAGGCGGATGTACCAGGAGGTAACATACAAAACAATTATATTGGCTCTTGTTCGGTTATTATTTTAAAATGTAAACATGTCTAAATTTTAGGCGTTTAAAAAATCATGTTAAGCACATGCACACAAGAATTAAAACGCTTGAAAGTAATTAGGATTGAAAAGCTTCGAGCATATTTTTTATAGGTCGCAGCATTTTGTTCTTTACCAATTTTGCATGTTGCGCAGAACTTAAAAAATTCAAATTGTTTTTGGGTGAAATTGGCCTTGCAAAATACGTATTGATATTTATGGGAGGACATGGAAATGGCTAGTCATAGTCATAACTATAACGAATGTGGTCTATGGGCCCCCTTTCCAGTATGTATTAAAGTGCAAATAATTTTCCCTAATGGGGAAGCTATTTAATTTGACATTCCTTTTGCTTCATGCTTGTGTTCAATTTATGAACAAACACCTCTCAATAGGTACACTAGTATTGATCGGCGGTATCATTGTGATTAGCGGATCAAATATGCATTGATTTTTTCAAAGAATGCAAATAAGTCACGACACGCATGAGGGAATTATTGGGTGAAAGCAATAAGTGCATACCAATACATACAGCTATCATTTAACTTTGGCCATGAGAACAGGAACTTCTAATGATATAGAGAAAAGACTTTTGAAATGCAATCAATTTAACTATAAAGCACTAGATTTTTTGCATTGAGTTAGGAAAAATATATTGTTTGTGACACGGTCTGAACTTTGACCGAATTTTAAACTAATTTATTTCACCAACTACCATTACCATGACTTCATGAAAGACCTCATTTTGGAAATATGCACTCTATTGAGGACAAACATGTCGTGATGGGTTTCACAAAGTATATCAGAGAAAGGTAAATGCCGATATGGTCGGGGACGATGGCACTAATTATTAAAATTGATTTTGTGTATTATGTAGCTGAATGTAGGTCTATTGGAATTATTAATAAAACCCTGCAATTAAACAATGCTGTCATTTTCTATGGTGCATTTTTTTCTTTTCTGCTAAAACTCCTGTGGATTATCATTCCACTATTGCATTGCTTGTATGTTGATATCATGGGGTAATTTAAGACGAAAATGTTTTATCGATATATTTTTCATAATGCTATCTTGTATCTTTTATATTTCAGAGGCTCTGATGAGTAGTTGAGAGACGGTCAGAGGCTACCAATGATTTCCCTAAGACTTGTGTCAACACATTTTCTGAAACAGCCCTAAATAAACTGGTAAGTTTGACAGTTCTTTTTGTTTTGATATTCACAAGTCCTCTCGACATAAACAGCAAACGTTAGATCAGATAATGTATTTGAGCATTCCCTTTCCAATTTAATTAAATATGACCACAAAATCCAATAAACGACCGGAGACATGAGTAATACCTACTTAATTATAACTTTCTTTGTGCTCGAATTCCACCAACAATTTGATGGTTTGCATACATTGTTTTTCTAGTTCTGAAATACGCCGGATATCAACTTATCAAACGGATCACTGCACATTAATTTTTGATACCCGATTCAACTTTTCAACCACGTGCTTGAAAAAAAAACCTTACCTAAAATAGTACAGCAAGGAAGGGGATTAGATGCAAAAAGAAAAAAAATGTTCAAGTTCCGAAAAACAAACATTCGTTCATCTGTTTCTCCGGAATTGGCGCTCATGAGTGATCGAGAATCTGCTGGTGTTAATGGAGAAGGGAACGATCAGGTACGTAATTTATCGTTTTATTAAAAATTGTTTTAGCAATCCCCAAATATTGCGTAGTGCTGATGGCTTTTAGTAGCTCGCCAAGGTAGTAATAGTCCGAGTTGTTTGAATTTTGGTGTGGTGATCATAATCATTGATCATTTTCATAATATTCCAATATGCTATAAATCAAACAGTATGCGCATGTCAAATGTGGGAAGTCAAACACCCTTGGAAAAACTGGGAAATGCCTTTGATATCGATTGTAGGAAAAAAAATGTCTTTTCAAGAGAACAATAATTTATTGGTATTGGTAAATTGTATTTAATGCATTTAGCCTAGCTCCCAATAAGTCCTGTTGAAAAGGGCATTCTCACGCATTCAAACAATCATAGTAGCTAGTAGTACCCAAGCGAGACTTCATTTCTGGAATTGTGTCCCACTCTTTCATTCGTAATAGCAGTAGTTTCAGGGGCTTTGCCATTGAAATGTGCGTTGAACCTTTTAACCAAAGTAAATAATATTTTTTCCATTTGCTCTTCTATCTTCCTTGAATCTGTTGATAAAAACAAGGAAACCATCTTCGTCATGTATTCGAAGTTATGTAATGGTCAATAGCTCAAATCCTTTGTAAAGGAAGAAAAAGGGTTGGTGTTGGCAGATGGGTATTTTCCATATTTTAAGAAAAATATGTTTTTTTCTTAACCTTTTCTTTGACAAGCATCTTCAAGATTGTTGAGGAATGAGTGGTGCTGGAAACTTAAGTAAACACTTAAAAATCTGCACTACACAAATGTCTATGCTTTTGCTATGGCATATTAAATGGGATTTCTGCGTGTCTCCGCATGAGCTTTTCCAAGGTCATAGATCACAGCAAATGTGATTCATTTTGATGCCCGACTAGTTTTATCCACCTTCTTTCCA
This sequence comes from Seira musarum, assembly GCA_027743895.1. NCBI lineage: Eukaryota > Metazoa > Arthropoda > Collembola > Entomobryomorpha > Entomobryidae > Seira > Seira musarum. The sequence goes on from JAHZMX010004715.1 coordinate 2,767, forward strand.
GTAGCGTTTATTCATTTAAATGATATTATTATTGCCACATTGGCAATGAAATAGGAAGTAATTTGCCCAAGAAATGAATGATGGAGAAATCCAAGATTTTCCTTTAATTTACGCAAACTATATCAAATCAATCAAACTTGACTGGCAGGCAGCTGGACTGCTGGATAAAAAAATGAGGAATTTCCAGGTTCGTCTTACATACACTGTCGCTGCTACACTCACATGAATTTGAATGCAGCGTGTCAATTTTATTCATCTGTCTGGTTACAGTCACATGTTTGAGTCCAATCCAATCCAATAGGTAAAAAGACGTAATCCTCTTATTACGATTAGTCGCAAGAGCATTTTTGGAACCTATACAAAAGGATATAGACCGTAAAGTGCATGGCGTGCATCGCATCGTCGATGAGGTTGTCGTCGTTGTTGACGTTGGTCATTTATGAGAATGGGAAAAAAATAAAAGAAGTTGGTTGAATGAGTGAGCTGTAAATAATGCTTCATGTTGGCTAATGCGTTATTTACGTGATCTCTTCTTGTCAAATTACCTTTTTCGCATAAAGATCCTATTCATGTGCAGAATGAATATCGGAATTTGTCTATCAACATCATCATACCCGCAATACTTTGGATTGGACTTCCACTATCCAGAAAAAAATAATGATATTCCCATACCTTCCAAACTATTCATTTCAGTTGCAATTCAGCAGGTTCAAGTAATGGTTGATCGTATTTGTGTACCTAATTATGTTTGTAACAAACTACGGGGTACGTTGAGTTTAGTCATTTCAGTAGGATTTCGTGATCATGAAATTCTCAAAGATCTCTCTCAACTCAAGTCTTAAATAATTAGTGTTAGTTACACAACTCTAAACTGGATCGTACTGATTTCATACTGGCCAGTGAGCTATTAAGTTTTCCTAAATTTGTTTCGCAAAAACCGTAGGCGAGAAAGTTTTATAAGTTTGCCCAAGAACTTGTGTGAGAGGACGTGTGTAATTTAGTGTTCCCAGATTTCTCTGCAGAGTGGCAACAAAAATTGTTGTGACAAATGATAAAATACAAAGTGCGAGTGCAGATCCTCGATTATCGTTTATATTAGTAAAAATTTGTAGATCTCATATAGTTCCCAAAAATCACATCAGGGGCAATGTGCTCTGTGCTACCGATTAATGTGGAACTAATGATGGGGCTGTGTTTACAAGTAAGAAAGAAATTAAACTTTTTTCTCTCTCTCTTAAAAATATTTTCAATTTTTCTCTGTTGACTGACTTGATCGCCTGTCTGTGAGAACATAACACGATTCGAAATGAGAATTTGCCTAGAGAGCTAGGCGCGCGCTTTTGTTTTCATTAAATCCTTGAGAATAAATGGCCGTTTAGATGATAGGGTTGCTACGTCTTGGGACATTTTTAAGCACCATAAATATTGGTTAATGGCAACATTGCATTGGTGATGTCAGATTCCTTTTCAGAATGCAAATTTCAGAACAGATCGAAACGATGATAGTATCATCACGGCCAAGCCAACCCACGGTTTTCGAATGGTTTTAAAACAGATTTTGTAGCAAGAAAAGAATTGGTTTGGAAGGATGGAAAAGGAATGCACCGATAATTTTCAAAACCGTTGCGTTGCGTTACGTATTTATGGCAAGCAGCGTAAAATTTGGCGGGGGAAAAACTTGCATGATTTCGTGGGCATACGTGAAAGAGCTTTTCTAAGAAGAAATGAAATACCAGAAGAGTTCGAGTGGCTCTTACTTAACAAACTTAAACTTTCGCATTTCCATACGTGGATGTGCAAATCTCTTCTTGAAATGGAAACTACTCATACTCACTCGCTCGCATATTATTGTCATTGCGAATTGAAATGGAATGAGTGCACTTGTAACTTGTAACATACGCGCGCCCACTTACATTTTCGGCGTTTGACAACTTTGCGAATACCTTTGGCAGCGACCCAAATGGATAATGGGATGGGATGTTAAGCGTTCGAGCTTATCTCATGCGATTCGATTGGGTGAAATGAAAGGCCATGCTAAGTTTCTTTAACCAAATCGAGTAACGGGGTGAAGTAAAAGTCAACATAAAAGACAAAGTAACCCGCACTCGCCACGAACTTCTCAGTTGAGTCTTGAAAGTGAAACCCCGAAGGTTAGGGCTGGGAGGAAGGCCGATCCGCAATCAAACATCTGCCTAATTTTATAGTGGCAGTTAAAAATCTCTCTCACTCGCAGTTGTAACGGACGCATCAATACGTTTTCATAACATTCATTTGCGAGTCAGATTGCGGATGACATTGATATTTCTGCATTTTTAATGCACGGCCAAGAAAAAAAGAATCACTTGAGGAGAAATTATATTGCATTCCCGTGTTCGATGACTCGTCTTGATTTATTATGCGAATCTAGTGCAAGGGTACAAATAAACTGTTTGATAAAACTGGAAAAAGTCACAAGATAGTACATAGTAGATTGTGATTGTATTACTGCTGCGTCCTTTGTTTTGTCTCTTTTAATAGTCTGCGTAAAAAGCTTTCAAATTTTTAGTCTCTTCTTGAGAGTAGGAGACAAAAAGTGTGGTTTTTGTGGTGCTCTTGCTCTTGGACTAGCGCCGCCGTGTATGTACAGTGTAACTTCTGAATAATTGCCTTCCGAATAATTGCAGTCTCCTTAAAGTTGCAGGGGTTGTTCCCGCCCTTCGGTTTTTCATGCATTTTACCTTCTGAATAATTGCACCCCATATATGTAGTTAATTTGTTTTGGTGGTGGTCGTTTTGGCAATTGAAGATCGATAAAAGTGAATTGATTAAAAATGTGTCTGATAATTATTGACGGGATACAGGGCGACTCCTCTGTTCCTGAGTCGAGGTTTTCTGTTCTTCCTCTATCCAAGGATGATCGGCAGATTGAACAGGAAATATTGGTTCCGCAGCATTTTAGTCGTAGGGGATCCGCTAGTAGTTGCAGTGCTAGCTTTAAACCCCTCCAGCAACAACAGGGATTGTCGGAGTCTAGCGGAAGCTTGCATGGGAAAACAACGCCTTTGGACAGAAAGCGGAAGGAAAGGCATGAGAGTACCTCACAGGGGCAAGAGAAGAAAGTTATCAGATCGGTTTCCGACGACGAGAGTTTGAATGACATCGATAGAAACTGCGACTTCAGGCGAACTCTTAGTCACGACAGCTTTAATCAGCAGAAAGGCGCTCAGTTTTTAAATCACAATTCAGAGATGGTTAGATTATTAGACTTTGCTTGGATTTCTTTACTTCTTTAATTTTAATTGAGTAGAATAAATTAGTCTCTTTAGAAAAGTGTCAGAGGAAATAAGGTTTGTATAATTTTTAATTTGGCTATTTTTGGATAATAAATAGGTGAAGCAGATTAAACAAGAGCTCGGTGAGAACGCTAAGCAACAAACAGGTGGCTTGAGCGCTTTTATGAAAGAGGAGAAAGTTAACGCAGGCGAAAAAGAGATTTCCTCTGAGGGAAACCCAGAGAACTTTGGCGGCATGGGAGCTGAGGCTGAGCCACAATTTGATGTAATGAGAAAGGTGACAACTTCTGAAAATTACGAGCCCGAACTTCAGAGGCAACTTGAGAGATCTGCAAATTGGAGCTCAACCCCGCCGGCGGTGAAGAAAGTTCACCACCATCATCATCACAAGAGACGACACCGCAGCTCAAAGCGCGAAAAGCAGCCACTCGATGTGGATATTGAACTGAGCAATGCTCTTCAGCAATGTGAAGATGTAGAGCTGCCTAGCCCAACGGCTTCAGAGTCATCTTCATCAGACTCGGTAAGTCTAATTAAGTGGTTTTGTTGAAGTCTTTGATGTTGTAGTGACTCGTAGTCGTGTAATAAGACTTAAGTCTGTATAAAACTGTTAATTACTTTTTATGTCTACATAAATATGATGATGATATGCATACTTTTTAGATGCAGCAGGACGAAATGGCTGAGGGTGAAGCTAATGGTGTGCCAAGCGTAGAAATTGACGAGGTTGAGGACGAAACCAGCCAGACGTCTGAAAAGTTTATGGCTTTGGGTTTCTCTAATGCGCAACAAAAGCCAGCCCAAAATAATATTGAACATGGAAGCGTGATTTCAATCAGGGCTATGCTCGGTGGAACAGTAAGTGGCCCTGAATTTATTAAGACATTTCGCAGTATGACCAATTTAAATTGTTTTTAATTTGTTTACATGATATATTTTCATATAAATTTATTTCTACAGAGCGCTGATGATGAGGTTATGCTATCTCCACGAAATAGTGTTCTTGGAAAAGAAGGGATTGACATTCCACCCAGCCCACCTTTGCATCAGGCTCCAATGGACCCTCCAATCAGTCGGCAATATTTGGATGGGAATCCAGTTACAAAAATGAACGAATTATCACGCCAAATCACTGCGATCAAGCGAACATTAAAGAAGATGGAACTGGAGTATGAGCAGGTGTATGGCTACAGACCATCTCACTCTGATAAACTCAACAACAAAGAAATGCGAAAAATGTTGAGCAGCATGCAAAAGGCCAAAAAAGAACTGAAACGTGAGTTTTATTTTTTACTACAAGCTATGACAAGAAAACTTTTTCATCCTTTTAACGTTTGTAGCATAAAACAATAAATTGAAAATGTTTCACAGAGATTCGAGAGGATCCATCATGCATGAACAATCTGTCTGGCTTTTCTGGGATCAGTGGGAACATCTTGTGCGTGAATCGTGGGAATTCTATTCCACCAGCAAAAGGAACACCCGAGTACGCCAGGTTTCTAGAGGCAACAGTGCGAGAAATTGAAAGGACCTTGGCAGACAAACGAAGGGCACAAAACCGTCCTGATGACATTGAACGTATGACAGGGGACGAGTTGCAGGAAGAAAAGTGTATCATGCAGAGACAGCTCCTGGTCCTCGAAAAGCGTCATGGAAGGCCCAGCTCAAAGCAAGAAAAAGACATCGTGAGACCATTGTATGAACGATACAGAGCCATCAAGAAGCAAAGCGTGAGAATTATTTGCGTTCGTGAAGCAGTCATTGACTTGGCTCCAATCATGGAGCACGAGACTTTGGAGTTTAGTGATGAAACTGCGGACGATTCTGCAGCGAGACTGTCTTTGGCAACTGAGGTTTGGGCCTCTGTGGATCGCCGAAATTTGTTGGCCAATGCTGAAGAATACGAAGAAGGAAATGAAAGCTACAATAACATGTCCTTGTACGTTTTAGAATCAATTCGGAGGATTGCTAATTATTTTAGGAATATACCATATAGAGATCTGCAAATCATTGTTTTCTTGATGTACAGGGGGGAACTTGAGAATCATTTGCGTCAAGCGAAGGAAGAGAAGCGTCGGATGAGGACGGCCATCCGAAGATTTGAAAATGATTTCCAAAACATGACTGGACGTCCTCCACAAAAGGATGAAAAGTATTCAACACCGGAAATGGAACAAGCGTATCAAAAATACAAGCGGGTCAAGGCTACCGTCCGCTTGATTGATGTGCTCATTGGGAAACGTAAGGTCCCTGCTTTGATTCCAAGCCGAAATGAGAACGACGACTAAGGGAAACTTGTAAAACGGATTACAATCTTTGACTTTTTGCACTTGTCTATTTCAGGAGGAAGCAACTCAAGTGCAAATTAATTAAAGCTATACTACCGCACATTATTCTATCTAATTTATTCGTATTCTACTTTAATGTTTTCTATGCACCTTGTTTATTTCTCAATTTTCCCATATCACACGAATCCCTCGACAAGCAAATGAATCTAATCCGCCAAATTACACTTTGTAATAAAACTTTTAAAAAATAACAGAATTCTATCGCTGTCAAAACGTTAAAAGTAATGTTGTCGTACACGTTATCTTTTAGTTTATATGAAACGAAGGTCGGGTTAAAATTGCATCTGGATAGATTCATTCTGATTGTGTCTTGCATTGACACAATTATTCAAAATACGACAATGTATTTCCTTTGATAATTTAAGCGAAACAAAGTGCTCATTAGAAGAAAATCCTTCTACTAAGGTTAAGATTATACTCTGTCAAGTGAAATATTGTAAGAACTCTCTACTTTTGAATCTCTAGAAAAAAAAACACTTAAATGTAATGTGTACGGATGTCTTCCGTGAATGTAATTAAGGAAGTTCCGTCTAAAACGTACTTAAGTTTATCCATGGATCCTATGCATTCTATTGCCTCGAATGTAACATGAAAGATTTTGTAATGTTCTGGCTTTAGAAGGAATCTGTAAGCAATATCGAATTAATTACTACTATTCTTTTCAACTAAATGCAATTTTGTATTCAAGCTAGTCTTTGAAGTTGTTATTCAATTCTAGTAACTTTTACTGTACGCAAATGAACTTTATTGTCGCTTCCGGTTTTCTTATTATTCGCTGCTTTTTAATAACTGTCAACGTATATATTTCTAATTAAGATTATAAACTTGTTTGTTTTTGGCTTAAGGAAGAGATGAGAAGAAAGTTCAAGCCAAACAAATTTAAATAGATTTAAGGTGTAAAAGATTCGACTATGATTGTGAGTGTATTAGACTGGTGAAAGAAGTACCTGGGGAGCTCCACGTTCCTCTGAATGATTTACTGCGAAATTACCTATTGTCGAATAGACTGACCGATAATATGGCTTTTTGATAAGTTGGTTACATAGCAGTGTTTTTCGTATTTAACGTCATTTCGATTTTTTCTAAGGCATAAAGGAGCAAGTTGCACAGAAATATGGCAGTTTGTTTTAAAGCAAACTAACAATGAGTAAAACAGGCTACAACTACAAAAAGGAGTTTTTCACATTCTTTTATGCTTTTTTACGAAACACTTTTTCTATGTCGATTTCTATTTCCACAAAGATACAAATGTTGAATAATCAAAAAGAAGAAAGAAACTTTTGGTTGTTCACTAAAAAAATGTTTTATTTGTATTCATTCTGTAGCAAATTAAGTATTATACAAACTTAGTCTATGTCATAGATTTACTTATCCAAAGGATTTTAATTGTTTGATAGTCTGACATTTCCAAAGAAAATCGGTGATTGTGTTACTGTTTCTATTCCCTCGACTGTATATCGTAGAAATATCAAACCAGCTTTATTTTTACAAGAAAAAGATACAATAGCAATCAAAAAAGCAACTTTTTTTTTGTTTTCCGAATCTAATTTTTTTATGTTCTGAAAACAAAAATGTAACTGCAGGAAGTCAATCAAGCCATATGATACGAAAAAATATATAATGCCAAGCAATGCGAAGTCTATTTGACTGCGTGGAAATAATAATTTTTCCAGTATTTTCTTACTTTTTTCATGCTCGTAAGAATCGAATGGACTTTTTGTAAATTTTTCGTAGTTCATCATATCTTTAATTTAATTTCTTGAGTTTTTAAAGTTTGATACGATTGCAACAAATACGTACAATCACAAAAATACATTACTACACATTAGTTTAATTTCTTTCTGAACGGATGAATGGTGGAATGAACAAAAAATGAAGTTCGTGAATGAAGATAAGAATTTAATATTTGATTTAACTACCGATAGTATATATTTCGGCTAAGTTTTCCACTCTGCTATCCATTACCTGACAAAACTTTGTTGTTACGAGTAAGATTGTATTACAGCAATGATTGTAACGTTAGGACTTACTGCAACATTTATTGTGTAACTTAAACTGTAAGAAAGAACTTGCATATATTTCAATTAAGTATATAATCTGCAGTGAATGTAGGACCGATAATGATTTCATTTTCTTCCTCGTTCTGTAGATCGTAGTACAGTGATTGTGGTAGTAAAAATATCTATGATATAGTATAAAGTAGTAACGAGATACACTATTATTATTACTATTGTATTATTCAAAATGACAAGTTAGAAATAATATAAGTCTCTTTATCTCTTTTTTCATGATTCGGTCAGTTTTAAGATTATATCTCTTAATTGCCAAGCTAAGCACAAACGTGATTGTCTTTAGGATTGTTGTACAAGCAATTCAGTGGAAATATCTGGATGAGTTTGGATTATGTGCTAAATATATTTGCAATGGCAAAAAATTTACTATGAGTAATAAAATCTTTGAAAATCTAAAATGTTAGTTCCTCATTTATTATATACCGGGGTTTTGCGAAGTCATACTTGAATTTGAATCTGACTTTGATGATTCGCATTACTATGAATCATGAATTTCATGCCGAAAAAGCAATTCAAACCATCGAACTGAAATTTATTATTACGTTTCAATTTAATAATTTGCCAAAATCAAGGCTAAGGATATGTTTTTGCTGCGTTTTAAAAGATTTCACAGCTACTTTGTTAGTATAAATGCATCTTTCTTTTCCTCGTGTCCTTGTCATGTACAAGGTTATATAAATTTTCTTCTTATTTCTTTAGTACTATTTTCACTTGATTGAAATAAACCAAAAAAGGAACGCTAACAAAAACTAGAAATAACCTGTGCACATTAAAGATTTAATTGACACTAAAAACTAGAAGCTCACGTCACTACTTAATCATTGAATCGCTCAACTTCGTCTCCATCTAATTTATTGGCATGCCCATGACAGCTGCCGGCAATTGTAATTGAATCATTTATTGGCTGAACAAATGACAGTCACGGAATAATTCTATTCTGGTGCTATTAAGTGAGTCTATCTATCTATGTGCTTTGCCTCATGCATTTATTGTTAATCCCGGACCAGTTTACCGGTTAACCAAATCAATTTGCTTAGAAGTGGTTTGTAAATTAGAAGTAATGGAAACTTCGTTCCAAGATCCATGGATCTCGCAATGAGCACGTTATCACGAGCACGCTTATTTGAATGACTGACAAACCTTGTGTTTAATTAATAAAGCGGGATGCTGATAAAAATGGAAATGATATGTGAATGGAAAATTTTCAAATGTTCTTTTCTGGTTATTCAAACAATGCACAGCAAGCACATCCCTGGACTCGGCTTGTTCTTCCAATCATCTTCTGGGAAATGGAAATCCGCCCTCAGCATAAATGCATTAATATTGACATTACTGCTTGAGTGTATGAATATTTTGCTAATTTTGACTCTACTTATTGGTCATAATCATAATCACAAAATAATATACTAATGTTTACCCGTGAGAAAATTGTACCGAGGTATTCTGTTATCGTGGAAAAATTTCGAACTCCATATTCTAGCGTACATGGAATATCATGACAGCGTGAAACTCATAATCAGTTCAGGAGAATAAAATAAATGAAAAGACGCATTAAAAGTATATGAATGATGCATTTCAAGAAGAAATCGGAAATAACGGGTTAATCATTTCGCAATAATTGTCATACGACTGCATGGACGCTGACTTTTTTTGGACCGGGCTTTTTTGCCTCAAAATTAAAATGAACTTATGATCATGTAATTGTTCCCGTTGACGGATTGAATGAGTGGATATCCTCAAAAAGTTAAATGCTTATTTCGTAATGACGAGAGTACTTTGGGATCAGGTAAATTCTATAGGCATAAGATAATAAAACGCACTCTTGCTACAGCATTGCACATATAAATCTCTATTCTTTTCAGCAGAGTGTCAACGTCAACTAAATCTCATTTTTAATTATAGGCTCCTTTTTGTATCAATTTGTGTGTAAAGATCATAGACTGATTCAAATGATGACATTCGATTTGGCATAAAATTTAGTTTACTCAAGCTTTGTTGACTTTGGTCGTGTCAATTTCAATCACGCTTCGTTC
>JAHZMX010004716.1:0-11525 GCA_027743895.1 Seira musarum
TGGGTTCAACTGCCTAGAACTGTTTTCTTTCACAGCTTATGGATCTTTAGAGACATTAAAGCAGTATTCTGAGAACATCTTTTTCGCATTTAACCCTTTTTCTCAGCTACGTCTGTACAGCTGTGTTAACAGCTTTATTCAAATTCAATTAGTGTTTCCTTCTTTCATTCAGTTCTAAGCAATAGTATAATATCTAACTTACTTGAGATTACCCTAACCCATATATGGGTTAGGGTAATCTCAAGTAAGTTACTATGGCCATAGTAACTTTCCTTATATCTATATCAGTGTTTGATATGGGCAGTTCATAATAATTCATTTGATTGGATTGATGGCAATCCCACCCGTGAAATAGATACATACATACATAATATATTTTTAAACTACATAAACCTCCTTCAATAAAAATTTGTCTTCATAAACAGATTCGAGGCAATCAACTTTAAATCTCCATAAACCTCATATTCAGGGTGGCCACCGTATTTTTCCGGACAGACATTTCTAGGCAATTATGTAAGGGATTCTTCCATACATATGCAACCCTTTCTTTCTCAAACATTTTGAAGTTATAAGTCGTTTGCTTCTTTTGTACTAAAAAAATTCGGCAGAGGAAACAAGAGTTTCACTATACCTCATCCTGTTCCAAATACTTTAGCATGGAGGACCTGATATAACTGTGACAAAAAAAATCCATTATCTTTAGGGCGCGTACTTGCTCTCCACAGAGAAAACGTTTCTTGAGAATTCCACAGGTGTAGATGTAGTGAAAACAATTAAACCTTTTGGAGAATTTTCATGTCATTCTTCCATACCTCATAAACGTGAGATCCATCACCTTGCACCAACCACTGGTGGGCATTTGAAAAAAGGACAGCTGGAAAATAATTCCGCGGAAATTGTTGAGTTGGCATCCTTGAATCTTATGCGCACTAAATTGGAAGGTGACTTGAATGTGCGACACATGCCCAACAATTCTTGCACAAATGTAACAGATACCCAAAGTAGAGATACCCAAAATCCCTTTACCATAATCATGTACGACATTTGCCCAAAAAATAAAAAAAAGCTTATAGTAGTACTTTCATAGGAGCTCATGATTATAGTGGAATAAAAACTTTATTCAACGGTTTCAAGCTTTCGGTTAACCTTCTGTAACCTTCGTCAGGAAATGAAAAAAGCTTATGTTCACGTCACTTTTAAGTCATTTTTCCAAGAATAGGTATACTAAAATTATTTCTTAAGCCGGCCACACGTTTTTATGACTGATTGATGTTAAGTATTACAAGTTCCAGTCAGTAATGAGTCATTCCAGCACAAGAAAGCATAATTATAATTATGGCTGAATTAAAATTTATCGAGGGTATTCGAATGTCAAAGTTGATAGTGTTTGAGGCCTATATATTTAGCCAGAATAATAAGGTTGGTAAAACGTTTTATTTTGCTTGCCAAAGAAAGGATTGAAAAATTTAAATAGTATTTCTGATAATATCAAAGGATATTTTTTATTGACTTGATCTTGTAATAGAAAATGTTTTGTTTGACTTAAATAAATACTCAAAGTTGTAAAAATTTTGGATTTTGGGCATCTGTCGTTTTTTATTTGGGCACCTTTTTTTGGGCGTTTGGTTTTTGGGTATCTGTTACATTTGGGCGAAAATTTTTGGGCATCAGCACAACGGTTTTACTTTCATCCTGGTAATTGTAATGGGATGCACAATTTAATTATAAATACAAATTGATTAGATTATGTGTGTGGAACTTGCATTGAAGGATGACAATATTTCTTACCGAAAGAGAAATGTGCAAAAGAGTTTGAAAAGCTTATGAGTTTGCATGCAATTTGGATATTAAGATTTGTTTCCGCGGAGATCTATAATTCATGCATCTTGAAATTCAAATCCATTCTTATAGAAAGTTTGGCATATTCGGTCTTCTTCTTTACTAATTAGGTTACAAACTTAATTTGAACTTGCAGGAGAGCGAGGCACAATAGCTTTGGTATAACAGCTTTAATTAATCCGATCTAATTATTTTTCATCGCAAAATCCATTAGCTTATGTCCAGTTTGAGGTAATCTTAGATTACATTTTAAAAGCCATTGAGTTAAGATCTATAGACTAAATTTACTGAAAATTGATTGAATAAAGGACGCACTAACATTTTAATAAATCTTAGACTTCACCTAGCCAAGTTCTAAAAGCATCCGATCGGACCAGATCTACTTTCAAAAATGTTGGAGAGAGAGAAAGAAGCATTAATAAAGTTTTAATAGACGTACCTTTTTCATTTTTGAGAGCTTTTGGTGTTTCTGTTCAGCAACAAAATGGCAAAATTATTTTAGCTTCCCAGGCACCACTAGAAATTGTAGTAGATTATTAAACATTGTTGATTTGAGAAGTTACGAAGCAAAGTTATGAATAAAGCGCTCTTGAACCAAGACTGAACGAACGTTTTCCTTCCTCATCCGTTCCGCCTGATGGACCTAAAATTCTTACTGAAACGTTTCCCGCTTTGCTAAATGAAGTTTTCCTGCAAACAATTCCAAACAATGTATTTGACTTCAAGCTAATTATATGTAAATAGTGGAGAAAATAGCTAAATTATCATATCATAGTACAACAATCCAGTAGACTCCAATAGGTAATACGGAAAGAACGCAAGCATAATGGACGCATTAATGTAAAAAAAATTGGTCTAATTTAAATCTTTCGTAAAGGTTAGATAAAAATGCATATCTAAACCGCTCTGGTGTAAAACCTCCTGCACAATGACACTTTAATACCCAACAGGTTTTCCACACTTTTCCGTGTATTGTGCGTCTGGTAGATACAGGTTGACATCAGAGATTCTGCACCCCTGAATGCTCAAGCTACTTTGTTGCTAAATCTCTCTATAGCGTGGGGTAGATAGTACGGCCACCTATTGACGGTTTCAGAAGTTTTTCAAAATACAATTTTTTTTCTGTCAAATTTAAACGTTGCAGAAGGGGTCCAATGCACGAAAAAACTGTCAAAAATACTTTGGAACAACCAAATCCGTTGTTATGCATAACATTCGGATTTTGGACACCCTTTGCAACGTTTAAATTTAACAGAAAAAAAATTGATTTTGAAAAACTTCTGAAACCGTCAATAGGTGGCCGTACTATCTACCCCACGCTATAGAGAGATTTAGCAACAAAGTAGCTTGAGCATTCAGGGGGTACAGAATCTCTGGTTGACATGATTAAGGATGTATTTATCTTCGCATTTCACAAAATATTCAAATCCAGTATATCCATTTAACTTCAACAGACTATCACTCTCCATCTTAAATTATAATCTACTGTAATTTTGATATCAATTGGAACAAAACGCAGTTAAACATCTACTAGTAGACAGTTGATTTCGATTGGGTTGTCTGTCCGTCTGTGTCTGTGTGTCTGTCTGTGCAGATGATAACTTTCAAAATAGATCACCGATTGACCTCAAGTTTAGAACAAAGGTTCCTGGCGTACTGGGGAAAATACCTATACTTTTTCAGAATTTTAGGTCAAGTATTAACGGCAGGGTCAACGGTTGAAATTTTTTTTTAGGAAAAGTTACCGGGCGGTAATTTCACATCTTCCTATCCAGACCTTCTATAGCTCCGACACAAAAAAAACAAAATGATTGAAAAGCAGGAATCGCCATGCATAACCACTATCTTTGTGATGATGGATATAATTATTTGATGCAATGGATGCGATGATCTTGTAACGGAGTGTATTTTGGCGGAATAAGGAAAAACGTTAGGAATAGTGGGTGTTAAATCAAGGAAAACAATGATGAAATCTTTTAATATCTTTTCAACACTAAAAAAATATTCTCCATCGGTTGTTTGATTATGAGACAAAACATAAGTTACGCAGGTTCGAGTGTTTTGTTAAGTCAAACAGGTAAGGCGTCCAAATTTTCGGCAGCGAAATCAAAAACCGAAGAAGTGTAATGATTTAGTTATATACATACTCATATTACAGACGTTATTCAGTCTTTTTGAATTTGGAAAAAATAACCGGAAGAGACCAAATTTCTAAAATTGGACTGTCTGCAAGTGACGTAGAGAGAGATGGAAGGAATGTCATACATTCTCATTATAGTCATTTTATTTTGTTGGATTGTAAGTTATTGTTCAGCATATTTATCACGGATAGAAAAATGTTAGATTTACTTTGTGAAAATAAAGTGACTTCAAATAGTTTCAATGCCTTAGAAAGTGGGAATTTAAAAAAAACACTTTGTGCTGTGGTTTTCAAAGCAGCTTATAGAAAAACTTCCAGAATAATGCATAAGTCGGTATTTTTATAGATTCTTGAATGATTATGTCTTGTCCGTGTAAATTTTAGGTTTGCTTGACTAGATTCTGCCAGTTGAATGTTTGTGATTCATGGATATCCTATTATGCACAGGTTGAAAATATTTCTCAAACTCAAACTTTTTAAGACAAAATACAAAACCTCAATAAAAATAAGAATCGCTGCATAATATTAATGGAATGGAGACCCACCGATAGACGTAAAATAAACCGTCTCAGACCTCAAAGGCATGCTTTTGTGTTTGTACAATCATTTTCACTCCGCATCCATGCCATCATGTCATTCCCGGCTGCGTCAGGGCCAATGATAGTACGATTTTTTCGAAAACGATCTATCAACTACGAAATCATAATTACAAAGTCTCGTCTGTTGAACAAACGTTAAGATGTCGAAGAGGTTTATTTGGAAAGAATTGGAATATAAATATTGCCTAGGCAGAGTAACAGTTATTCTTTCGCTATTTCCTATTCAGAAGGCTTGTTCTCGGTAATTGCATAAATTAGTTTGCGATGAGTAAAACAACTTATTTTACCAATGTGTTTCCGCGCTTCATTTTCAATTCGTAATGTATTGGAAGATACAGAGTTTTGAAGCAGGAAGAAAAGGTGGGATACGTTAAATTTAAATTATATTCGACTTAACTTACTCTAAATTTTCTTCCTCGATATATATTCTTTGTTGGTTGGTTCTTGATTTCATCACACTACTTTACGTCTGCTAACTAATGCATACCGCTGTCCTTTTTTACCTGGATGATGTTAATAAATTCAACCCACCCACTTATTGTTCCGTAGTCGTTGGATAGTGTGAATTACATAGCTGTTGCGAAAGTACAATTTTTTAAAAAGTATTTCGGCACACGTCACATAGTAATTAGGGTAGGTCGGTTTGAGTTAGAAAGTGTGCTGAGCGAATAAACTACCAGATCTTACTGGGTGAGGTTGACTCAATATTGTAAAGAGTGACACGGATAAATATTCAACATTCACGTATGTAAAATTAAAGGAAGTAAATGAGAACTTGGAATTTCTTTATTTAAACCGAAGCCGTCTTTTTAAAGCCGTATACCCACCGTTGTCGCTTAAATGTGCATATGTAATTTTATTCTTTGATGATTAATTCAGCTGAACCCGCGCTTTAGTATTGGTTCTACAGCATTAGGTGAAGGTCTCATCAAAAAGTCTCAAGTCCTTCAATGCCAACCATGAAACATCGTTAATATTTGAATGATCTTAATTTGTTGGTGATACGTAACAAACCTTGCCAACTGTTTTTTTTCGAGTTAATTATTTCTGCAATTCTAATTAAGCAATTCAAGGAAAAGGAAAATCTTATTTATGCAAGTCCTGTGGAACAAGTTATCCCATTCACCATTGTTTACGCAAAATTTCCTCAAGTTCTTTCACATTTTAGCGGAAATCGCATATCATTAATATGAGACATGAAATTTGTGCATATCGTACACAAATGTCGAGAGAAGAATCTGTTTAATAAATACTCATATGTGACGTGTACAAGTGTCAGATTTTAGATGTAAATCTGTCAGCATCATGGAACAATTGTAACTAATTGTAAGCTTTCAATAACCAAAACGACATAGATATTGCCCAATCTGTTTCATGAAGGAAGTCTTTTATAATTACAGAACATTACGCGGGGATGGCAATGAGAAATGTCAGGCCAACAAAATCAAACTGATTTTTGCAAAATTAAATATAATTTAACATTTTATCCAGAGTCGTTCATACCCATAGAGACAGAGATATCTGCAATCAAAAGCTGCTTAAATGAACGCCGTCAATGTAATCACATCACTTGTAGAAATTATTACTTAAACAGGTTAGAACGAAGATTTTTCTTCATCAGTAATCCCCAATTACTAATCAAGGTCGTGAGTCCAAATTTATGTTTGCATTTGTAACAATTTTAATTGAGTTAATACACTCTTTTAAATTCGGTTTGTTTGACTCAATGTAAGATGTAGTAAGGCAAGGCACAACATTTTGGAATTTGAATGAGTTTTACACCAACTTCTTAAGGTTTCTCATATGTTACATTCAGAAATTGGAATAACGACCAAACCTTTGCTCGCAATTCATGAAACGTCCTCTGATTGTATTGATTCTAGCCTGATATATTGGCCGTCGTATTAGTAATACTCACACAAAAAATCGGACCAGAATCTTAATCTGGAAAAAGGTATGACAAATTCACAAAAAGTGAAGAATTTGAGAAATAAATTATTCTGCTTTTTACAAGTTTACAAGAGCATGCAAGAACCGGGAGAAAAAGAGGATTCTTCATGGATCGCGAGCAAAACTTTGCTTGTTCTTCCGATCTCTAAATGCTATTTATCTTCAAACTATTTACTGATCATTCAGTCATTAAAAATAACGTTTCCAAGTCTATATTTACATAACACAATTTAATACGTTGCTCATTTTAATCAGTTGGCGATTAAACAAGCACGCAAGCAAAATACAGGATCATTATAGTGGTTGGCCCAGGAATTATAAATATTTTCTAAAATTCCTTCCTCACATCATCCTCTCCCACGGCTAGTGGCCGATTTGCTAGTTCCTGCGAGCAATCCATAATATTCGCATGCATTCCTGACTACACCCTCTATATCTGAATATCTACAAAATTTTAGTAATTCTTCACATCTATTGATTATGTCATCGTCACTGGATTGTATTAAACATTATTTCGACAATTTTAAATTTTTAAATATTTAATATTTAACCCCATTATTTATTTATGTTCTGTTTTTTGCGAAATCGTGTTTATAGCTTATAAATAGTACAAGGCATATACGGAGAAGTTCATAGAATGATATACTAAAATGCTTTGTAATTGCTTAATAACATCGCAACGTTATTAACACGGCAATGCATTGCCTTGCGTATTTGTGATGCCATTTGTACCTACATATTGCACAAGCCAATTTCATTGGGCTTAAGATTGCTTTACCGCGCCAGGATTAAAGGTATAAAACATCTCGAAATCAAATAGTAAGATTGAAATATAACCGTCACGCGTCATTAAATGGGTAAGGACAAGAGAAACCTATTGTACTTCTACTTATTTTCTGCTTATGTGGCCATTCCAAAAATGTTACGAGTTCTTTCGGCGCGTGATGATGTGGAGAATTATCAGTAGATTTTGCTTGCAGCTCATTTTAACGAAAAAAGTCCAATAATTAACCAAATTCTCAAATATGTTCCAGAAAATTGCAAACGAATGTTTAAAAAGGTAAAAATACCCACTCTTCTGAAAACAATTTTCGGCGAATCATGACGCAAAAAAATGAGACAAATGCGGAACGAAAAGCGTAATATTTTTGTCCATTTTTGTTTTAGCCACCCACATTTACCGCTACACAATTCAATATTTTATTTGCATTCTGACTATTTGATTTAGATTGCATCGCAAGTTTCGGTTGGACGGGAAAAAAATTTACGATAAGAAAGAATCGAATGCTGTTCGTTTTGAAATTTGCGTGCCGATTTTAAGATATTAATTTATAAAGTGTTATTCCTATTACCAGGTATGATTCTGATGTTTGACTAACTAATCATGAATGTAGTCGAACCGGTTTCAAAGCCACTTATTGTTAAATTCTTCCGTACATGCAACACCTTCTTACTCAAACATTTAGAGTTAAAAGCCGTTTGCTTCTTTTGTGCTCGAAAAATTAGGGGGACGAAACAAAAGAGTTTCACTTTACTTCATTATTGTTCCAAATAATTTAGCATGGAGAACCTGATATAACTGTGACAAAAAAAAATCCTTTATTGTTGGGATAGTTGCTTTCCCCAGAGAAAACGTTTCTTGAGAATTCCTTGTGTAGATGTTGTGAAAACAATAAAACCTTTCAGAGATTTTTCATGTCATTCTTCCATACCTCATACATATGAGAGGCATCACCTTGCACCAACTACTGGGGACATTTGAAAAAAGAAGAAAGGAAAATCCTTCCAAGGAAATTGATGGGTCGGCATCTTTGAAGCTGATACACTTGAAGGATAGTTTACTTTCATCCTGGTAATTGTAATGGGATACACAACTTAATTATAAGAATTGAATAGATTTTCCTTGGCACTTGTTATGAAAGATAAACAATTGTAACATTAACAAGAGAACCACCCAACTGTACCCCCCTAACAGCATATAACAGACACACAGTCTAGATCTGTTTTTTTACACTGATAACGAATCTGTATTCCGTTTACTGTAAAAATATTGGAGTAATTTGTAAATTTAACTTTTTCACGCTTCTGGTATACATTACAATACCATAGGCTGACATCGGAAATATCTGGATCAACACCAGCATTAATATCGGCCAGCATCTGAAAATATCATTATTTCTTTAGGGCATTTACCGGCCTTCCCCAACGTCTACGATGTGTGAATATTACGCGTACGATTAAGATTTTGTAATCTGATGTCAATCTCTATCTAAAGTTATGCAAATTCTGACCTAAAAATTAAAATTAATAATCACTCGGATATTTTTACATTAATATAGAGGCAGATTCGTAATCAGTAAAAAAAGCTGATCAAGATGACATATCCGTTATATGTGACTAGGGGTACAGTTGGGGCGGTTCCCTTGTAAGCATAAAAACTTGGCAATTGAGATTATGCCCCGCTATGACAAACATTTTAAATCTTTTGAACGTGACGATTAAAAAATAAAAAAATCGGATGATTTTAGAACTTGGCTACGCGTAGCCAAGTTCTAAAATCATCCGATCCAACTAGATCTACTTTCAAGAATTTCGGAGAGAAGGCAAGAAGCATTAATGAAATTTTAATGGGTTTACAAGCGGTACATTTTTATTTTTTGAGAAAATCGATTTTTTTCTGTTCAGCAAAAAAATGTAAAAAGGCAAAATTATTTAAGCTTCCCAGACATCACAGGAGAATGTAGTGAATAATTAAACATTGTTGTTTTGAGAAGTTAAGAACCAAAGTTATAAATGAAGCGCTCTAACTTTCTTGAACCAAGACTGAACGAACGTTTTCCTTTCTCCACTGTTCCACCTTATGTACCTAAAACGTCTATATTTATGCTGAAACCTGTCCCGCATCGCTAAATGAGGTTTTCCTGGAAAAAATTGACTTGAAGCTGATTGTATTATTGAATTGTGTGCAAAATAGCAGAATAATCATATCATAAAACAACAATCCGGAAGACTCGAGCAAGTAATACAGAAATCATGCGGCCATGAAAAATTGGCCGAATTTAACTCTGTCGAAAAAAAGTTAGATAAAAATGCATATCTATACCGCTCAAGTGAAAAAGTCCTGCATTATGGCATTCCACCACGCTTAAGGTTTTTTCCCACTTCTGTCTTTGCGATATGCGTCAGTTGGATTCTGGTTTAAATGTGTAAAGAGGTCTTTGTCTCTTGATTGGTTCTGTTTGTGCTTAAATATTGTTCTGAGTTCTGACCACTTTAAAGATGCATTCTGATTAATTTCAGAAAAGATTTTTTATGATTGGTCAATCACAGGTGCGTAATTGATTCAATTTGTGCTTAAATATTCTTCTAAATACTTTAGAAATACGCTCTGAATAATTTGTAATATGTACATGTATATCTATGATTGGCCAATCGTTGGTTAATCTCTTATTGGCAATTTTCCCCATGTTAACCTTATGGAGAAAAAATTTTTATTTGACGACGAAAAAAAGGATCTAACAAGGGAACATTTTCAAGTGCCCCCCCTAATCGCATATACCACCCATATTGTCTTGATTCAGCTTTTTACGCTGGTTACGAATTCGTTGTCGAAATACTGGAGATATTTTAGACTAATTTTTAATTTTAATTTTTGTGCCTGAAAATGCCCATTTACAATGCATTGGTTGAAAACGAATCAACACCAACTTCCAAAACCGACTCCGTGAGGTATTTTTTCTTCCGGATGCAGGAAGCCGCCGACCTTCCTTTGCCCTCTGTCGTATAGTCAAATACCCGGACTATACGAATTTCACAAAGTGCTGTTGATCCTGATCCAAATATACGAACTTTTTTCAATAAAAATGAAAATTAAAATTTCATCTTAAATATCTCCAGTATTTAGAAAACGGGATCGTAACCGGCGTAAAAGGCTGAAAAGGACTGTATGAATGGTATATGCGATTAGGGGGGGCACTTGAAAATGTTCCCTTGTAAGAAAAAAGAGAAAAAGACCAAAATTATAAATCTATATCACTTCGTTCATAGGAGAATAACTGTCTTCTTCCTCGTCTTTAGCTCACACCATCAGCAAATGGTCGGAAAACATTGACTTGTGATACATTGCGCATGCAATAAGTGTGCTTATAACCCAAAATATAATTCTAGCGTAGCGCTGGAATTATTAAGGCTTTGGATTGAAACAACGCGATTCCTGTAATATTTGTTGTTGAGTAACCCAAAATTATAATACGCGTGTGGGTTTCAGTGGGGGTCAAAATCGCATGATCTTTCAAGAAAACCTGCCAGATATGGTTCAGGAATTCAATAAAATCAATAAACACCTTCAATGCTTAACACTCTTTCATCCTAAACGATCTGGTACACAAAAAAGGTGTCCAGATCGAATTCAGCAATCCTGAATCTTTCAGATAATATTATAGCTCATATTGAACCAATGAAAACTACTAACAAAAATACTGACCAGATGTGAGAAACTCAACATAGAATTCATTTCAGAAAATCGAATAGAGTCACTTAAGAATTACACAAGCGACATAGAAGTTGAGTGGACAAGGTAAGGTGAGTTTGTTGAAATGCCGGGGTTTCCGATACCCCGCTCATTACATATTGGTTTATGCAAAAGGGGAAATGTACAAAGTGGTTATGTTGGCCCAAGCAATTTCATCAACTTCTGCCCACTTTTCTCCCCTCTTCTACGTAAGTTTGGTGGACAAAAATCAAGGAAGATAAGTGAGAAAAATGAATTAGAGGGTCCCGTCCATCATATTGAGTGGGAAAATGGGAAAAATGTCCAAAATGCAGTTTTGGGGGCGACTTGAGACGTTCCCGCCATGTATTTAAGTGCATTTACTCAATGCTTACATATCGGGACATAAATATCGGGACTTGGAACTGCCATGGATTTAAGTCCAACGGGCAGTGGCTTTCATCAGTTATTGACCAGTATGACATTTTAGCCATTCAGGAAACGTGGC
>JAHZMX010004717.1:0-17410 GCA_027743895.1 Seira musarum
ATAATGTTCTTTAATCTTATTCGCTAGCTGGAAATAAGAGAACAAGAAAAGAAAATGGGAAAGGAAGGGGGCTACTACTCATATGACATGGTGAACATTTCGTCTATAAAAATTGCTCACAGTAACGAGTCTTTTTAACTGTTTTCCTTTTTCTGAATTAACCAAACGTGAACATTTTATGTGCTTCTATCTCATAATCTTCATTAATATTTAATTGTTCAATGTGCAAAAACGAATCACAAACAAGCAACAAACCAAGAGTACTATGTTTTAGCGTTCTTTCACTAAAATTTAGTTTGCAAATCTTGAGTATGGACTTAATCGCATCCAATTTTCTATACAGGAAACAATTTTGTAACTAACCCGTGGTTTTTAGGCAGGAGATAATTTTATTAAGCAGGAAGTGAATGAATGAATGAGCTGTTATTTAGCCTAAAAGACATAGTACAAATAATTAGTAGTCGCTAAAGCTAGAAATGACAATAGTTGGGGATTCGCTATGATAAAAAATAATGATACTACTGCTATTTGATAATGATCTGATCTGTAATCAGTAATCAAAAGCTTGTCCAAAGGATTTTTCTTAAAGCTTTTCTTTTACCAATTTAATTGTAGTACGAAATCCGAGACCGCGAGAAACGAATTCGGGAGGAGGAAGAAAGAAGAAAGGCGGAAGAGTTGGCAAAGAAATCCCCACCAAAGTCACCTGAAACTGAACCAGACGGTGCAAGGTCTCCTGAACAAGTCTCAGAACGTGAGCCCGCGGTGCAGCCAGCGCCAGCCCCATTAGGTAAGCGGAAATTTTTCCTAATACTAATGACAGCTTATCAATTTTATTTCAAACCACACGATCTACGTGGGCAAGTCATGCCAGATTTCACTATTTATTTGCATGTCGTGTGTATGTGTGCCTTTTGTCTGTCCTGCGAGATTATTATTTTTTAACGTTTGGGCAATTTTCTGTAAATACTATTTTAATTCAAAAGAAAGTGAGAGAAACACTAAAGCTAGTTAAAACTTAATTTTGGCCAAAGTCAAGACGATCTATAGACTTCATGAGGTAAACTTTTAAATTATGTAAAAAATGGTTCTCTCAAAAATCTTGGATGTAACAACTTCTGCATGACAGTAAGTACTTTTTCCCTTTTAAAATTTGCATGATTTTCTCTTATCATTTCTCTGTCTCTCTCTCTCTCTCTCTGTCTCCTCTCGATGCCTCTCGACTTATTTAGCTTCTTCAATGGGATCAGCACATGCCAGAAGTCATGCGAAGGCTGAGACTCTCCCAGCAAAGATGAAGAGAAAACCAGGTATGGACTCCAACACGAGTATAAAAAAGACTAGCATTT
This sequence comes from Seira musarum, assembly GCA_027743895.1. NCBI lineage: Eukaryota > Metazoa > Arthropoda > Collembola > Entomobryomorpha > Entomobryidae > Seira > Seira musarum. The sequence goes on from JAHZMX010004717.1 coordinate 1,350, forward strand.
GTAGAACGGGAATAAGGAATAGTCTTAGATTGGGCCATATTTGTAAAAATTTGGAATATCAGTACGGAAAATATCAGTGCACTTGCACTAGTCCCTTAGAGAAAGTAGAAATGGGAAAGCAAGTGGAAGCTAAAGTCTTGAATGGTAATCATCGGCAATCACTTTTACTACGCACCATCTTCACTGGAGTCCGTAAATTGGCTGAAGTAGTGAAAATCAGTTTTAGATTTATTTGGGCATGGACACGCTACTTTTTAGTAGGTGGTGGAAAAATTACTAATACTAATTACACTAGATGTAGTTGTTTTAGAGCCACTTTTCATCCCAATGATAAACATGTAACGATTTTGGGGTACTGTGAGCCCTCACTCATTTCGCATGTAGATAGTCATGTCAAGTCGCGAAAAAAGTTTTTGTACATTTTAATGTTTTTGATGCTTCTCATGATTTTGGGATTAGTACTGATTGTAGTGATGATCATCCAAAAAGTTTGATTTACTAAAATGTAACTAGCTCGTATCAGTCCGAATGTAGTAAGTATGTACTTATATAGGATTTAAGAGTCTCATCATGCCTACTTCAGAAACTTAATTCAGTAGACTACCTTTGACTGCTGAATTTTGATTTTCAACTTACTCAGCTTTTTAATACCAGACAAGTTTGTGCTTGTTAACCAATTTTTATTCTGTACCATTTTCTGTTTTCGTATTTTAACAATTTAACCATAATGTAACCACTTGCACTAAAATCAAATATTTATATTGTGATTACTGCAGAATCATATCGTAGAAGATCAATGATTTAAGCAAATCAAAAATAGTTGTCGATCAGTCTATATCGCTTTGAGTGGAGGATGGCGCTCTTAACTACTCACTGTAAAAAAATGCTTCTTTAGTATCAATTAGGCTGCCCTCTTTTAATGAGTCGGTGGTGTCTTCACCCAGAACACCCAAAAGCACAAGATCACCTCTCACAAGTTCGACGGATCATGATGATGAACTAATTTTTGATGAATTTATTGAGCCCATTCGTGAGTTATGATTTCATGATTTTTGTTTTACGTTGTTGTTCTGGTTCATTTGCTAAAATATTTGTTGATTTGTTTGATTTCATTTTTGTTAGTCAAATGTATTTGTTATAAAGCGTCATTTAACATGTTGTTTATTTTCATTCATTTGTATCTTTACATGTACAGTTAATTATCACGAATGTTTATGAAGTACGCGTTTGTTTTAATAAAATTGATCCGTCTGCTGTTGTAAATCCGCGCTCACTGCTTTCTGCTCAAGCCAACATTATTTTGCTTTAAAAGTTTTGTAAAGTTAGCTTATATTCTTAATTCATAGAAGATGTATGTATATGTATTGCTTTAAATGTTTTGTAATGTTTTTTGTTTAATTTGAATGTTCTTTTATTTTACACCCAAACTTTACATAATAATCATATAAAGACTCCTCGTTCGACGATGGAAAGAAAGGTGGGCGATCCCGTTCCAAATCCCCATTTAGAAGTTTCCGTTGGAAAAAGTCAAAGAGTTCCACGTTAGAGGCAATTCCAGCTGGTAGCGCATCTGATGATGAGTCTAATATTCAGAAAGTAAAAGGTACAATTTAAATATTTACGCTAATAAATCAATCCGCCTTTCCTATAATCTGCCTTGTACAAAGAAACAGCCATTTTCCCTAATAAGAAGTACAATCATCCATTACGTCCTATTAGCTTTCCCTTCTATGTATTTAGTTCCAAAGCCGGTTTTTAGACCTCTACATTTATGCGAAAGTATCTAAAAGCTGCAGGCAACGGTTTTAATGGTGGAATTTTTTCTTCAATTTAGCAAATCTGATCACTTAGTTTCTTATAAGCACACTGAGATTTTTTAGAACCCTTTTGCCAGCTCAGCTTGAATTTTTAAACAGTTTTTTGGAGTCCAAGGGGGTATTATGGTACTTTATGGAAATTCTTAAGACTTTCTCAAGAAAATGTCTTGTAGACTAGTTTTAGAGGGAATCCGAACAAATTCTTATGCACAGCAAATCATTCATACAATTTTCCGCTTATCTTAAATGTAAGCTCATGACGTAATAACAATGCTACCTAATAGAACCAAGTCTCTTTAACCGCAAGGTAAGTACGACATTGATTATTGATTAATAAACGAGTAACCTTTCTTTCTTGTACTGGTGACTAGTAAGTTAGCCCAAGGCCGTTGGACGAGGTAATATCGCAATAATTATGCATTTATTTTTATAACTTTTTTACGTTTTCTTTGAAGTACGCTTTGCTTTGTTATTGTAATAGGCAGAAATGAAAGCTTTTTAATATGCCTCACTGAACGTGACGACTAAAGCTGGAGCTTACGACGGGATTAAAGATTTTGTGGTTGATGTGTAGTATTCTATGCTTCTCTTGTGATGTGGTGTTTGGGTATCTCTGTTGCTTTCCTATGTGCTAAAAATACAGATTTATTGTCTTAAGGAAAAGAAGCAAAACCTCAATGAAAGCTTTCCTGTTTCTCTAATGAAATTTTTCACGCCTTCCTTTAATACAGAGCGCCCTGGGTATGGCGGGCTGAAAGCGAAAGCAATATTAATTCCCTAGCTTTGTACTGCTCATTCGTCAGGAACGATTATGTAAACGAGCAACGTGACTGTCTATTTTGTAGGTCATGGGATAAGGTGTACGTCGTGCTGCGTGGCGGTTCCCTTCTCTTTTACAAAGACCAAAAGAACTTTAAGACCCAGCCTGAGGCTTACTTCCGTGGAGAAAATCCTGTAGATTTGACAGGTGCATCGGCTGAGGTTGCTTCAGACTACACAAAGAAGAAGCACGTTTTCAGACTAAAGTAAGCTTTTCTTTTGACATACCTAATGCATATTTAAGCCTGTTTCCAAATTATAGTTGATTAATGAAAAATGCGTTTACCCCCAAACTTATAGGCTTTCAACTGGAGGCGAATACTTATTCCAGGCCAGAGATGATGATGAAATGACCCAATGGGTACGTGGAGTTCAAGATATCAGCCAGAGTGAAGCGTCTGGAGCTGGCCCATCACGAGCCCAGACCCTCCCTGCATCTTCCGGGGAAAAGAAGGACGAACCTAAGAAGCGAGGCTTTTTTACACTAAAGAAGAAATAAACTAGTTTTCTTTAACTTTTAGGACTTTATCAATATTTCAAATACCAAACAATATGCCTATTCATAATTAAATGTAATGTAGAAACATTGTAAAAAAAAACTCTTGTTTTTTGGTCATTTTCCAACTGCACGAACCGAACCGTTGTAGTTACATAATCTAATCAGTATGTATCTTTCGGTAACTTTTCCTATTTAACCAACAGATTCTTGATTTTATTTATTATTGGATGATTTATCTTTTTTTTCTTCTTATTCACATCGACGGGCCTTTGGTTGTAATGTAGAATAAAAAAGTACCACTTGAATAGTTTAAAGTACACAACACTTACAATATTGTTTTTACTGTAATTTACACAAAACAGCCACGGTTTTTATTCTCTGTACAGTTGTAGAATGAAACGAAATGTTTGAATAATGTAACATGTCAAAGATTCAAATATCTTAGGCAAAAGTAACAACGAAAGGCAAGCCAAGTATTATTTCGCATTATTTCAGTGGTTCCGGCCCGCATGCTGTTCTCTTCGCGATAGCATTGAATTGACGATGATTCATTGTGATTATTACACTCAAATCAAAACCATTTATCCATCACCATCACGGTTTTATTTTTTAAAGAGAGAAAGTATCAATATAAAAGTGATAGAAGCGCATGTTTTGTTTGTGCTCTCTGAAATAATACATTTACTTTTCCGTTGTTGACATCTTGAGACTCCTTAAAGCAAAAAAACTGCCATTTAATATAGTACATTGTTATCTTAAATACTGTACATTAACATCATGCATGCATTCAAGAGAATAATAACAATTTTTCAATAATCTGACTCTAATAATAATAAAAATTAAATAATGCCTTTCTGTGTACTATTATTACTACTTACACAACTGCTATTTTATTGCAATTTTAACTGTTGATAATATAAAAAGTAATATTTACTGCTACTACATTTTTATCATCAAAAAGTGTTCGTTCATTACATAGCCTGTTACATTGTTTGATTTTAAAGAAAAATAATAGTTTTTTATCATCATGATTACAATTATCGTATATGTTTTGACCACGGCCCTTTCAAATATTTGTTCTCTTTCTTTGCAACGGTCAGTACAGAGTATAATAACGTTTTATTGCGTTGACTTAATACATCGCATTGTTTATGCTGCCGCCTTTTAGTAGTTCACTTTGATTTTAAGTAAAGCACAATAAAAACTATTTTTGAGGATTTGTTTTTCATTTTCACTTTATATAAGCCAGAGTTTTACAATAATAATTACAGCGATATAGGAAAAAGAAAGTGCATTACACAATTCTTAAAAAAGATATAATGATAGCTCAGTGAAATAATAATCTGTACTACACGATTAGTTGTATAATACACAGAAGCATTCAAGTGTTTTAATTCAAGGCACTACAAATGAAATAATCATACAGAAATTTAAATGAATAGTCACATAAAAAATAATATTGGTAGCTAACTGACTTAATGGCAAGATTTCTAAAGAACGGTGAAAACAATATAATATGATAGCTCTACTCTATAAGAATAAAGCTTATAGAAATAGATTAGCTTACTTACTAATAAAATCAATATGAATTGAATTCAGTCAATATTTCAAACTGATTGTGAATAATAAAAATAATTTACAAATGCTGCTGTTGTCTTCATAAAACTCACGTGCAAAGTGCACGTGTAATTATAGACATGTTTGTTTTTTAAAAGTTAAGAACGTTTTCATTACAGTTAAATACTACAGCCATAAACATGCAACAATAATGAAGAATTGTTTTGAATATTCCTATGAATTAGCTGTAATATAATAATGTAACTTATATACGTTTGATTATTATGGATCAGGTAACACAATCGTTGCCTTAAGGCTTGGTGACACCAAATTTGCTGCTCTCCAAGATCAACATTGTCTGAAAAAAAGTCAGTCAACAGAAAAAAACATGTACTATGTAATTGTTAAGCTTTTGTTTAACGTTTGTAACGGCAAATTTTAATAATGCCTTTTTGCCTGTAAAACTAACAATTAACAATAGCAAAAGTTTTTAGATATGATTGGTATATAAAGAAGAAGAAAAAACTGAAATACTCTACAAAAGTGTGTGTGTGAGTAAAAGGAAGTGTAATTGTGCAGGATGCCACTAGTGTTTAAGCACCACAGACATTTACACTAGGTAATGAAATGAAACGCTGAAGAACCAACACAAAAAGATTTTACATACATTTTTTGCTGAAAATATAGATGTGTGTAGGAATGAATGAAGTTCAGAACAAAACTTGCAGAAAAAGAAAGAAAGCCGTAGTACATACATCAGTGGTAGGTTGAAGAAAGGGAATGTTTAAAACAATTTAGTATAGCTTTGCATAATGAAATTTTCAATTTTTGAAACACGATTACAAAACCATCTAGATGTGCATTATTATGATGACGTCCTTGCGTCATTTGAAATTGAGAAAGACGACAACACAGTTTTCATATATGATACTTAAGTAGTGCTACTTAAACTGCCCTTAGACAGAAAAAAATTAATAATGAAGACCTTCATCAATACCAATTTTAACCTACTATGCAAGACAGGAAAAACGTAATATTGTTCGTGAAAAAGAAGGGAAAAATTATCATCACGACTCACCTTGATAAATTAGCTTATCATCACAATCGTTTTTCACTTCACACGTGAACATTAAGACTTCTTTTGTACAGCTTTGGATGAATGAATGCGAGTAAAAATGTGAGCCGTAATAATAACCAAAATTTTTTATGAAGAGACGAAAAGGACAAGGAAGTGAAAGGATTTTCTACAAAAGTCCTTGAGGCATTTATGAATGGGAAAAAAAGGAGTGAGGAGAATTCTAAATCGCCTTCTTCGACTTAATATTAAAACCAAAAAAGTCTGCTTGTTAATATTCCAATTCCGAGATGTACACAATTTTTTAAAAAATGAACTCCACAATTTCCCTATAAGATTGACTACATAGCATTGCAGGCAATTTTCTAAGATTTTTTGAGGAAAAGGGAACGGAAAACTGAATAAAATGGGAAAATACTGCGGATAGGTAGAAGTAGGAAACCAAGATTTCATTCGTGCTGCATGCAACCGGAAGTTACCTTACCTTCTTAAAAGGGACTGTCATGTCATTGTCAGGAAACGTTTTGAAACCTCAGCAGCGGACAGACAGGTTTTTGAAGAAAAATTGAAACAAAAATTTATCGGTGTAAAAAATTCTTAAATTACTCCATACCAAATCTGTACCATAAATTAGGTCTATACATACATACCTTTTTATTATTAGCTTTGTTTTTAGCAATTGAATACAATTCAATTACTATTTAGTTGTACCATATTACCTCTGAAGACTTTCCATAGTCATTTTCTGGTTCTTGATAATGAAACATTTTTAAACAGTTTTTAAGTGTTTAGGTATCTCATCCTTCATACAAAAATGGCTTATAGTTCATAAAAGCGTGTAAAAATTTGCATACAAAATTTAAACAAATAACCCCCGAGAGACAGAAAAATCTATTAAAAAACTTGAACCTCATAGGGACTAGGGATTGCGCTGCTAGCTAAATTAAAGCTGACAGGATTTTTCCCATTTCAAATAAAAATAATGGACGTTAGGAATTATGAAATGCATTGATTTCCCAATGAATCTTGCATTAGTGTCTGCAATCTATTAAATTCAAAGCTATTATTTAGGTTCCCCCAATACGGGAAATAGAAACATTGTTTGAAACAAACGAATCTTTTATGCTATTTAAAAACTAGTGACTTCTAGTGAAGTTTTTGAGGGACAAATTAAGGCGTCTGTAGTGTGCTTTGCATGAGTCTGATGGGAATAAAAAATAGGTTAAAATTTGAAAAAAATCTCTTTGTTATGATGTTGAAAGCTTAAAAAAGATTTAACAATAAAAAAAACGTACGTTTAATTACTTCTACTCTAAACCTACATGAATGTTCTTACCTTGCTTACCAAAAAATAAATAGATGGGTTGATAAAACACAAAAAAATGCGATTGATTCCTCTATCTCTGTGTAGCCTTATAGTGAAAATGTGTGCGCGATATGTATATGTAAGTATGTACGTTGGTTTGTTGGTATGTCGGTATGAATGTCTCTGTCCTTTTCTGGTAAAAATGCGTTGCAATGGTTTGTAATTTGTCTTATGAAAAAACCGTTTGTTGGAAAATATTGTAATGAAATTGATGCGATGCGAAGAAAAATGTTTTGAATGGAGGGTGATTGATCGTTTGTTTAATAATATGTAACGGTGAAAAGCATTTTTTCTGTAGCGGTCTATTAATGATTCTAAAGCTGAATAAAATGTTACGCCTTTTATTTACTAAAAAATATAAAAAAAACATTAATAACGTGTGTGTTTGTTTGCCAAATTCATTTTCTCTAACTTTTACTATTTGTCCCGATTTAGAATGGATTACTGGCATTGGTCGGTAGTAGAGATATTGAATTGACTTGGGGAAGGTCAATTTAACGAATCGATGGATGAACGATTCTCCTTGAAATTCCGCTGAAACCAATGAAAAATTCTTTCATATTTGGGTTCTGACAGGCTAAAAATAAATCGGGAAAAGTACCAAGTCCAACCTCGAATTAGCACGCAGCATATAACTACAGTAAAACGAATTTTTTTTACTGGACATGATGACCCTCTATTGGAATTGGCATTACATTACATTGGCAAAAAAATATGATGGATTGACTGTGGTCCTTGGTTCCACTTTCCACAATTTTTGCTTGTGCCCGCAGACGAATCGAAAATTCCATCAGGCAATGATAAAACGAGAATATTGAGTTATTCATATTTGTGTGTACTCGTCGTAATCGTTACCGAGAATGCCCAGTAAGTAATAATGCGGATGTTTATGGGAAATTGGTTGTCACTTTATATGAATTTTTATGCCCTTTGAGGAATAGCTTAGGTGGTGAGAGAAAAGACACTCGACTCGTTTGTGGACATGCAAATGCAAATCTAAATAGCAGACGAGAGAATGCATGGAACACCGAACAGCTAGCATAATTGTGTGTGTCGTGAACCAAGTCGGGCTTCACTTTGAGCTTGTTCGCTCCATAATATTTACTTCTGTTCTGCCATTCGATATCCTTCCTCACATTTCTCCGTTTTTTGGATCTCGTTCAGTAAAAAATATTAGTGTAAAAGGTAGTAAATCAAGCGCTTGTAAAAGTAATGAAGGCACGAACTTGTAAAGATATATGGAAATCCAAAAACAAGATGCGAAATTGAAATAAGTGCGATGTAGAAAATATATTGGAAACTTAAAAAGAAATAACTTTTTATTACATATTTTGTGGAGCGCATATCATCATATCCATAATTTTTATCGCTACTCATGCTCATAACTTCAGAGTTTTCTATTGAATGAAATGCAATCATCTGCCGAGGAAAATTGGGAGGTGATTCCAATTCTAACCCGAAAACAGTTTTTGCATTCCAGATTGGATATGGTTTGGTAGCAAAAGGTTAGCATTCCTTCAAGGAAGAATTGGTTTTTGGTTTTGGATTATGATTTCATAAAGCTTTCCTTTCTCACCGGAGAATTTCTTGTTCCCCGGAATGATTATTGGTGTGCTCTTGCCCGTATTATGTCATCCAACTACACATTGTTAGGCTTTACCAACTACATTCCTTCCTTTCTTTCAAGGAGTATTCATGCTTAATACTGTATTTGCACGAGAAAGCCCACATTCTCATATCAAGAGAAACGCACACACTTTGCCACATTTATTATTTATGCCACACAATAAAGTAAAAGTTCTTCTCTGTTTTTCAACTCTCCTTTACTTTTATGTCAACGGAAACTAACAACTGTGGAGAAAGGGGATAGAGAAGTTTGAGGATGAGAAGGAAGAAGGGTGAAAACGTCGAGTCTTTTTGAGGTGATTCTAAATAATATATAATATCACTCGCCCATCCAATTTCACAAAGCTGCGTGTTTGCGTAAGTAACTAGCCAATAAAACGGTTTGTGAAATTGTCGTCGTCGTGTGCTCATCTCGCGATGAAAATTGGTAGCATGTGTACCTGCACTCCCTTCCTACTCAGTTCATTTGCAGAAACCTAATCAACTCAACTAAAGAATCAAGCTGGTAACTACGGTTCACGAGGAGGGAAACCTTTTGTTATGGAAATTGGACTTTCTGCTCTTCGAGAGTTAGCTTGTGTTTATTGTAATGCAAGCTGGTTATGGTTCGAGTTTGAGTTCTATTTCGAAAAGCGCAATTTAAATTTTTTGCAGTGTTGACATCCCTAAGACAAGTACTATTCTGAAGCTTCCACAGTCACACTCTCATCCTACTTAAATGCGCTCCAGTAGAATGGTTAGCACTCTCATTCCTTATGATAAAGAATCTCATTCCCAAATAAATTTATTCTCTATTGAGGAACTTTTTTCCATAAAAAATTGCAGATTGAAAGTGGCAGTTGCAGTTGGTTTTACTTATTTCAGCTAGTAAATAATGTTCACTTCCAATTACTCATACTTCACCAAGTTTTCCCCTCTCTCCACTTCTTTTTTTCTAAAACTTGAGAGCGCTCACCATCTCATCTTCAACTTTAATCCCAGTCAGTCAATCGAAAGAAGTTGTTACTCTTCTGTACTAGCTTCTTTTTTCTTCATTCTCTTTTTCCCTTTTTCTCTCTGAATTTTAAGCAAACAAGGAAATGCGAGTCTTTATATGTGTGCATGAAGGTATTTATACAATAAAAAGTTGTATAAATAATCCAACATTATCCACGGAACCTAGCAAGTCTGAAAAAACTCATATCATGAGTATCAATGCAATGAATGAAGCAGTTTCCCTTTTTTATCTGCTATAAACGTTTCCAAGAAATTGTGCTAGATACGAATACATTTTGAGTCTAAATAAGGCGAAACAATTTTGTCTTCGAGCTGTCTCATTATTACAGAGGAAAAAAATATTGTACTGATCCATGAACTTGTTTCCCATGTTGTTCCAATGGGGAATCTGACACAAAATGCATGTTCCAATTGTTTGTACTACGTTTAAAACTGCTGTACTAAACAGACTGAGTTTGGGTAACACATGAACTAAACAAGTTTCTTGAGGTATCTTCTAGTCCTCCGAGAAAAACCACATGTGCATAATCCACACACCTCTACATTGATAAATCTTTCTCCTCCACTTTTTCATGGCCCATATTCCATGAGAAATGCAACAAAATCAGGATAAGAAGACGAGAAGAAAAGAAATATGTAATGTAGCAAGTGAAAATTTTCTGTTTGGGGATAACATAGGTAGAGCAAACTATTCATGCTATAATTTACTCACATCGCTGTTCCCAATCCACAATCCTTTTTATTCCTCTAGCCGGGAAGAGTAGCATGCTCTGTGTACACATAAAGCAAGCACTGCACTGGCAGCAGCAACCAGGCAGGCACACATTCTCATTCTCCTCTTCTTCTTTTTTTCTCTCTCTGGTATGCATAGTAAAGCAAGGAGCACAATGTTTTCTTCTCCACCTCGATTTTTTCCTCTTTTTTAAGAGAAAAAATGTGATGACTCGCAGACTCCAGGAGAAAACACCAGTCAGATAGTGGGAGGCAGTGGAGAAGCAAAGTGGATATTCGTGTAAGTCGTATCGGTGGTACTGGAGAGCTCAACTCGCTCAGCCAGCTCGATACCATTTATTTTCGGATGAGAGGAGAAGAATCCTTATAAAAACCGATTCCGGCGATATGAGTTCCTCGCCGAGAAAACGTATTCTTTTTCTCTACTACTTTCTCTCCTCAGCTTTCACTTTGCAAACACACAGATAAAAAAATGGAAAATCATAAGCCGAGCTAAAGAACCAAGCTGGTGGTGGTGGCTGGGTTTGGCTTGTGTTCTCTACTTTAAGCCGTGTAAGTAAAAGGCAAATAGTGAGAGTGAGAATTCATAAAACTTTTTTTCCCCTCATTTTATTTTCTTTTTTTCTTCCAAAATATTCATTCATTCAAAAACTATACAACTGTGACTTTTTTCCGTCGAACATTTTCTTTTAAAGTTTGTAGAAAAGAAAGTAGTGAAATTGCTTTTCACACGTTTTCAGGATTAGAATTGCTTCGTGGAAGGGAAAAAGAAGAATGAAGAATAGGGAAACGTTATTGTACGTAGAGTAACTACATCGTTGTAGTCAGTACGTGAAGTGCTTAAATAAATTCCAGCAAAGGTGGTCGTAATGTAACGGAAGCACATGCCGTAAGGCTGAGTTGTAAACAGAAAACATAATAAGTGACGCGACATATATTATTTACATTTCAACTGTTTTATGCCAGGAAATCAGACTGCTTCACTTTGTTGTGTCACCGTGTTTCCTTAAACAATTTCTTCTACTTCCAAGAAAAAATATTTTTTGTCGCTGCTTACATAAGTAGAACCAATTTCACCGTCATCATCATCGTGATTTTTAAAAAACTCCTAATATTTCACTCTATTAAAGTAAGCAGATCAAATGCTAGGAAGATCGAGTTGGATAAACAATTTTCTTTTTGAATTGACGGGATGTCTGGAGTCTGGAGGGAAGTAAAAAAATATATTGCACAATATCATTCTTTTCAAGCGGAGAGAAAGTGTCAAGTCGTAAACATACGGAGAAAGTGTTGATGTTGATTACATACATATTTCCTTCTTTGAATTATACTGCTGTGCAGTAAGCAGGCTTGGAAAATGACATTTTCATCGTGAGTGATGAATGTAAAACGTAAGGACTACCAACAACACAATCTTTCTAAAACAAACTGACCATAAATGTTGATTAGCTATAGTAAGTAGCGCAGAAGTAGTGCCTATGCTCAAGGACTTCAATTTTCTCTCAAAATATTTTGATACTATTCACCCAATTTTGAAGCCTTCTTTGCCAGTGATGAAGCCCGCATCAATGCATTCAGATGCGCTTTGGATTTAAAGGTAAAAATCTTAAAAATGACGACGATTTACCCATTTTTTATATAAAACTATCATAACTTTCATAAGCACCTGAATCACGATTGCATGCTGTGCTGGCACACTTTTCTACCACAAAAACGTATAGATCTAAGCTTTTGTAAAAAAAACTGACGTCATTGAATACTGAACGAGTATGAGAGACGAGTCAATGACTACTACAAGTGAAAATTTTTGAGGAAGCCATTCAACCAGAGAGAGAAAAAAAAGTTGTTCTACTTTTTCCTCTCATCCTCGTATAAAAAGTTTACTTAACAGACTGTCAGCTTCTGACGGATATATTTATTACAAAGGGAAGAAAACTAGTTCGTTGGAGAAAATCCATTCATCCAGGAACAACATTGGCAAACAAGAGCCGCAGCGGTAGCAGCAGCAGTAGAAGCAGTCGCACTTTTTTTTTCTTTCTATAACAAAAAATAACGTCGACATGATCATCATCATCTCATCATCATCAAGAAAGTTAAAAGGAATACGCTTATAAAGAGAAAAAGGAAGAAACTGACAGGTTGAGAGAGAAGAGTTGATGGCGCCCATTCTCTACACGTCTTGGATGACTCTAGTGCATTTGGTCGGCTGCTGCTGAGAATAAGTAGATTAATGTATGAATCCCATCGTTAAACATAGATAAACAATATCCCATATTTACTTCATAGGGAGCGAGAAAAAAAATCTGCTTTAGTCCTCATTCCAAACAAAAAAATATATATATGGCATATCAATTCAATTTCGCAGTCTCAGTCAGTCAGATTCACATTCTCGGTTTGTATTGATGTAGCATAAACCATCGAATGCAATCACATAACAATAACAAAAGAAATCTGTAAATATCTTTCTGCACACCACACACGGTACATTCTTGGAATGGATATTGGATTGGATTAGACTGTGTGTGAGTTAAAGCATCTTCTCTTCACTCCTCATTGAGAAAGTACCCAACACACATTTTTTCCTTAACGAGAAATAATAATGGAAACTGTTTCTGCCATTTCCTTCTTTTTCTAATAACGATAATTTTATCCTTCCTACATGCATACTTATAGGCTCATCGTTATTACATCCTTTCATAGGAGGGTATCAAGTTACTATGGAAGTAAATGTAAGTGAATTTCCAAGAAGTCACTGTATTAATGTAGGAGCTCGTTCTGGCTCTGGTTGTTTGTGAACACATATCGTGTTCATAAGCCTACGTAAATGGTGTTAACAAGCGGGCCATAACTATAACTAAAAATATAAACAAAGGTAGATATACCGCACGTCTAGTAAAAAAAATATAGAGGATTCCCAAAGTAGACTTTGTTTGTAAACCTTTGGCTTAACTGGTGAAAGTGTCCTTTTCCTTCCACAGAATGTCAACATTTGTTTAGAACTATGTGAGGGGATATCTATACTGACAATGTTTATTATTTTTTTCGCTCGTCCGATTTTTCCCCATCATGTGTCATGCCATGCACTAGCTTGCTTCATGTCTTTGTTTGCTTTCTCAAGAGTAAAAAAACGAAAAAAAAATATCGGGCGACACAAAAAAAGGAAAGAAGGAGATGGGAGGGATAAGCGTAATTATTATTGTTCATATTTTGACCAAAACAAAAAAGTTTTCTTTTGTGCCGTGCTCCTCAAAAAAAGTTTATCACATTTTTGTTTATAGTTGCTGGCCCATTCTGCTAACTACATATCATACTACAAAAAATAAGGATGGTAATAATGAAATTATATTTTTATGTAGGTATAAAAATAGCTTTAATTTAGTGTTGGGTCACAAAATAATGAACAAAGAGATTATTGGAATCAACAAACAGTTTCAAATAACACGCATTATGACCTAACAAGCAGCACAACACTTTTAAATACATCGAACTTGTGTGGATGTGTAAAATACGTACGTAACTTGTTTCAGACTTTTGATGAAGCCTGTTTCATTCTTTTTGATTGAATGGCTTTTCGCTTTTAATGCCACGCTACAAAGGGTTTTGGATTAGTCAAAGGATTTTGTTTTCATTCTGACAAGTCATCTAGCCTAGACTAAAACACCACTTTCCTTTTGATCTTCATCGATTAAAAAAAGATGACGAAAAAGAACAATGCAATAGACAACACAACCAAGAAAAATATGAAATCAGTTTATTCGATTACACCACTTTTTTTAACGGTCAGACCCAGGCCGCGGAGAAAGGAAAGAAAGAGGTAATGAGGAAGTTTGGCCGATACTAATACCGCACAACACTCATCCCCGCTTTGCACAAAAACTTTCATTTAGTTCTTATGATTATTACCACGCCTTCCCGGTGTTGTTCATTTTTTATTGGGTTGGAGCTCTCGCACACCAAAACTGTGTGAGAAATGAGGTATGAGGGATATGAAATTACTACATGCTTTCCCCTTACACAACTTCCCCCTTTATCATTACCACTACAGATGTTTATGTCATGCCATGCCATGCCACTTTGAGCCGCAAAATATACTTTTTGAGCACTACTTTTTCTACCAAGTCATTTATCGAAATTAACACTCTGGAAAGACTACAAGTGGCTGGCCTTTAAAATACACCCGGGCACGGGACTACCTATCTAGCACCAGCACCACAAAGAAATTAAATCTTTCTCAGAATAGGATACAATAAAACAAAGTCTTTTTGGAAAATGGTATTGTACAAATGTACAAAAAAGTTTTTCCTTCTTTCACCTTTCATCTTGAGAAAAGCTATTAATTTGTTTGAGAAGTGCACTTCATAGGAAGAGAAATATGGAGAGTTTTTTAGTGCAAGTGTAGCGTAACGTAACGAATGGAGAGCATTAAAGAGCTTTGATGGTGTTGGTAAGTGTTGGTAGTGGTGCGGCTTTCGAATTCGTAATAATCAATATATAACTTCCTTCTTCTCAAAGCGAGGAAAGAAAGTGGCGATGAAATTTTGTTCAAGTTGTTCAAGGAGACGTACTTCTTATCCTTGAACGTGTTGCTTTATTAATATTACGTGTCGCATATGGACGATGAAGAAGATGACACTAGTGACAAGACAAGAGCGAAAGGGTAGTAATTGTACTTAAGATTGATATGAGTATGGCTCAAGTTGTGTTAATCAATATATAGTCTCCGGGTTGCTGTAATTACTGTACTGCTACTGCTTCTCAGATAGCTTCTGGCGATATGATATGTTGTGTTCAAGGCCTAATGCTCCCAGTGTATCATCGTATCAAATGTCGCTTCGTAAAAGACCATTTCTACTTTCGTCGGAGCCCTGAGTACCGAACTGAAAACATATCTGTGAGTTTATGAAAACGGAGATTATTAAGGTTTAAAGCATTTATAACGACCTATTCATAACTATTAAGCCAACGTTGTGAGTCCGAAGTAACAAACTAAAAATAGCTGAGTCGATGAGTTTTCTCTTGAGCAGTAAAAGCTTTTGACTTGGCTGACTAATATAACATGTTATTAATTTGTATTGACTTAAATCTTCTTTCACTTTTGGACAAGGGGAAGTAGGTAGGTAAGGAGGTCCGAATATATTATTACTTGTCATGGATGTTTCCTTTTCCTGGAAAACAACTCAAGTAGGGACAACGGCAATGTTCCATCGACTAGCGAATTTTATTTTTACTTTCCTTTGTCCGCAAGGCTTTTACACACACGCTCTACTTCTCTACTCCTATTAAGCAATCTAGAATGAGAAAGGAATTTTTGAAAAAATATATATTTTTTGTTTTTATCATCTTGTTCTGGAAAAGTGATTTGTGTGTTTACTCACATCCGCATCACGGCCTTTACTTTACCATTTGTTTCTGAAAGCATAAACAAGGAAATAACTGCGAATTTGTGTAGTGTAGCATAGGTACATACAAACGATACACATAAAAAAATCGGTTCCGTTTTGCACGCGAAAGTAACATAACACTAGGATTCAACTACGACTATGTTAAGTTACATCACATCATAATATAAATGGA
>JAHZMX010004718.1:0-25579 GCA_027743895.1 Seira musarum
AATATGGTCTATTACTGTTTTTGTTACTCTGGCCTGTGTGCCATTATACCTCATGATTCTTGTAGGGAAATTTACAACTTGCGTGTAATTATATTCACGCGCTGCGTATAACAGCTTAGAGGTATTCGTACATTTACCTTTAAGATTAATGTTAAAGTCCCCAAGTATTACACAATCGGAGTTATCAGTTGTGAACTGCTTAAACAAACTATGTACATAGTCTACTGCTTGTAGCGAAACACATTGAGGAGGAATATAAATTGTACAAACTATAATTGGTGATATAAATTGCCTTTTTAACTTTAATACCGTACATTCAATTAGACCAGGTGGGTTATCTACTTTGATTTCTTCAAACTCGAACTGATTATTTACGTAAACTAAAGTTCCTCCACCAGCTTCTACTCTGTCTTTTCTTACCAGTGTGTATCCATTAATCTGAAACATACTATCAAGATGCACTTGAGAATTAAGTTTAGATTCTGTAATTGACATACACACAATTTTTGAATCACTTAATAATAGAAGTTTAAGTTGATCAATTTTAATGATGATTATGTTGACATTGAGATGTGCTATTTTCATACCCTTTGGTAGCGGACTCTGTGGCAGCTGAAGGGTATCATCTTCCTGATTTATTAGGGTGGTATCAAGGAAGAAACTGTCATTGAAGTTAAAGTTGAGATTTGTCGAGTTGTGTTCTGCGAGTTGTAGGTTTGGCTGCGCTGTCCGTTCAAGTTGACAATAAGGACAAATCCATGGTGCTGTGCTGTAGATAGGACGAGATCGTAGATAATTTATCCGGCTTTTGCATGGTTCCTTGTAATCCACATGATGTACCAAGAATCCATCTCAGATGAGCCTCAGTCAGGTCTCGTTCCATGTTATCCACACAAAGTTAAGTGTAAGTTGTTTGGATAGGAATTGTAATATTGTATATGATATAATTTACTGTGTCGTTATATGACTTGCCTAGTTGATGCAAGTAACGCTCCTGTAAAATCAACTGAATGACGCGTCATTCTCATGCGCATCCAGACTGATTTTACACATTAAGGTCCAAGAGTCGTCCTTCCCTCAAGCTGGAATCGGTAGTTCATTTGCATATGAAAGGGATTTTTGTTATAGACTACCTTCCTATGTATTGCACTTTACTAAGGTGCACCGATTAACTTTTTTAAGTTTTCAAGATTTCGAACTGATCACTTGGATTTAACTTAATTATGATTAGTAATAAAATTTCCCCGTTTCGAGAGCTCCAGATGGGTACTAATTTTATGCTCTAACTCAAATTCTGTAATATTTAAACTGCAAAAGTTTGCAGACAAAAAATGTTACACTCCTCTTTTCTCAGCAGCAGCAAAATTCGTTCATTGTGCAAAATCATTTTTAAATAAATGTTGGTCTCTACAGGAGCCAGCAAGATTTGGTTTGTTGTTCCCCTGAATTTGAGACAAAGGTACAGCAGATTTGCTGCACATATATATAAAAAACAACAAGAAAATTATCCAACGACAACGTCGTTTTCAAAAAATTCGAGAATTGAAGTTGCGAATGCGCCTGGACAGAAATCGGATGGACTATGCGGTGGTTACGTTGTTCACTGCGTTGAAAGATTAATCGCTAATGACTTTCAAACAATAGAACCAATCACAGGGTCATCATTGAAAGAAAAACTAGTCTGGCTCTTCCTTCATACATTGGTGCAAGCAGATACTTGCACTGTACGAGAAAGCAATTTAAAATCATTGTTAAAAACTATGTGATTTTTAATTAATTTTAAATCGTGCATAGTATGAAGTTTTTTAAAAAATTATGCAAGATTTTTAATCAAATAAGCTAATAATTTCAACATTTCTTGTTTTTATTTTGATTTTTTGACATGTAGGGTTCCTGTTAGTGGAAAAGTGTCCAGTTCGCTTAGCCAGAAAATGAAGGCTGATATAGCAAAACGATTGAAAAAATATAAGACTCCAGCTCCAAGTAACCCTCATAGAAAGAGAGGACGCCCAGGAAAGAAATAATATAATTTTCGTTCATGTAAGGATAAAAAGTAATTCAAACCAGTGAGTTAATTGATTAAGATAAATAATGAATTTTAATTAGTTGTGACTTTAGACTTGAAATAATAAATTTCATGATAGACTGTCGTTTCTTTAACTTAAACATGCAATTTTAGTTTCTTCATTTACATATCTTTTAATTAATACTAACGCAAAGAAATTCAGAAAAAAATATTCGAAATCAGAAAAATAAATTCTACTGCAAGTACTTTTTTATACCATAAGATGGGGTTTATATCATGCATGATAAGTAATACTGAATAAACAGAATTTTCTTGCGACGTGGAATTGGCTATTGAAAATCGAAATACGCATTCATTCAAGATTAAAAATGATGACTACGAATTCTTATTATTTTGTCCATGTTATGTTTTCCTGTGTCATCTAGTGCAAGCTTTTACATTCATTAGATAAAAAGTCTTGTCTCGATTAAATCCGGAAATTTTCTGTGAAAAGTAGTTGACTATTCAAAGTGTTGTCATGTAACTATTGCGGAAGCAAAGGACACTTGTGAAGTTCGAATTCCACCAGCAACACATGAACAACATGATGAAGGCACAAGTAAAGTACAAGAACCACAAAATCCTGACCCTGAGATGCTCAACTTTTCATTTCTTGACCCATAACATGTAATTCGAAGGCTTCCTAAACGATGCAAGATGGAGGGATTTGAAGGAGCATGTGAAATTAGAATGAATCCTAATGTGCCTCTTATGGAGTTTTCAGCATTTGTGAGGGCTTGGCATCAAAGTGGACTTGCTAGATCTGGAGCATTTTTAGTAGTTCCACGTAGTAAATTTGAAAAGAAATTGGATAGACAAGAGTTGGAACGAAAAATGGAAAATATACAGATTGAGCAACTACAAAAGTTCGATCAGGTTGGAATCGGTAAAAGCAAAAAAAGCTTTCAGATTGTGCATCCAACTGATGCTAATAACGAGGAAATTAGCGTTAAAGAATATTTGTATAGGTCACATAACGTGTAAGTTTCAATTTTTATTTTCATTTTTAATTTAAATTCTTAAAACTCTGATTTTCTATTAGTTTTTCTGCTTATTAATGCATGCATTTCTACTTTCTTTTTCAAACCCTTTTTTGATTTTTGTTGGCATCTTTTCCATCATTGATTTTTTAGGAATTCGTTTTGGAATTCCTGTTGAGGATCCGAATGAGGATCTGAGTATCTCAATGACATCGAGGACACATCGAGGACGAGAGTTATGGGTCCATAACTTACAACCACCATGGTAAGTTGAATTAAAGATTCATTTTGAATAAACGATAGACTTGGAAAATGGTACTGAATACGCATTATTAAATGTATGTGGTTTTATACAGGAGCAAACAATATATGGTTTGTCATTCCACCAGAGTTTGAGACAAAGGTACAGGAAAAAATGGCTTTGGAATTTCCAAGTGAAAGTCAGGTTTGCCCTGCTTTCCTTTGCCATAAAGACCACTTGGCGTTGCCAGATCTTTTCGACGATTGGGGGATTCCTTATTCACGTGTAAGTAAATAATTTCAATAGTATTCCCTCTCTCTTCATTCATTTTTCACCCTCCCATTCTTCACTTTCTTATGTTTATAGGTCGAGCATTTACCAGGGACCTGGGGGTGCTTTCCATTTTGGCTACAACGCAGGTAAGAAATAATTGGAAGGCAATATTTATGTAGTTATTTTTAATTCAAATTAATTTTCATCCATAATTAATTACTTTACTATTTGTTAATGCTAGGTTTCAATATTGCGGAAGCAGTAAATTATCATACCTTCGATATTTACCCCCATTTCGTCAGCGTACTGTACAATTGCTATTGTGCAGATGAAGAGTTTTTTCTCGCCCGAGAAAACGTAGTAAAGCTTTACCAAGGCCATGATGCGTAAGTAATATTCATTTTACTTTTTTATGCCATTCATAATAATTATTATTAATTTAATTTGAGGATTCCAAACTAATATAATGACTTTCATTTGTGTAGTCGTTGACAATTTTTAAATAACCAGCTACGTGTTAGTGTTCCCTTTCGTGATGAACTAGAATTAGTCCAAATTCTAAGCAATGTTCAGCGTAGCGAAGCCTGGGAATCTAATTATTCCATTCAACGGACTTTAAATAATGGTGAGGTATTAATTTTAACTCTTTTGAATGTATCTACTTGTAATTCACGTGTAGTATCAAGTATATTTATGCTTTTTTCAAACATTAAGAAGTATACGTGCGGAGAAAAAAATGTGGTCTGCAATGCTTTGTTTTAGAAAAAAAGATGAAATCATGTTATGGTATCACATAATTTTTTCTAGTCTTAAGCTTCGTAAATTTTTTTTAATTGAATTAGATCTCTTGAATGAATTATGAAACACTCGAACAAACTTCTCTAACTTTGTAAACAGAAGAAGAATTACTTATTTCTACTAAATTATTATTGTGATGTATTGTGCTCTATGGGTCGGTGGTCCCAAAAGAGACTGAATAAATATTCTATTCTATTCTATTCTATATCTTTATGCTTTTTATCTATTGATTCTTTTAGGTATTAATCCATTAACTGGGGTAAAATATAAGGACAAAAATTCTGAAGACACCAAGGAAAATGATGAGGATGAAAGGGAGGATGAAGGCGAGAGCAATCCTTCATTTTCAGAGGATAAAGTAGCCAAGAAAAAGGTCAAACGAACGACGCCAGTTAAGCGCCCACGCAGGAAGACTCCCCTCAGAAAAACGTAAGGGACAAAATATCATTATTATGTTTATGATTTATGAATTTTGTTAAATTAATTTAATAGATATACTACTGAAATCAATTATTTCGGTTTTATTCTTTGTGCTCATAAAAAATATTGAAAATCTCGTGAAAATAGTGCATGTGTTACTCTTTGTAGTCTTCCTTATTTTCCGCATTCAATAAAAAATATTCTATCAGAGTTGGTCAGTACATAAATTGTCGTTGATCATTTATTTTTGTGGAATGAAAAAATTTGTATGAAAAAAATAATTGCACAAGATTTACTCTCAATTGCACAAGACTTTTTAATCGCAGGTAAATGAAAAAATCTTTAAAAAAGTACTAAATTTCGCATAGTATTTAAAATAACTATTTGCATAATTAACTTGGAAATATTCATTCATTTGTTGGTAGTTTAAGCGTTCATCTCAATTGCAACGGTTTAGTATATTTAGTATTAATTTCTAAGTTTTCAGTGTTATTGAAGAGAATATGGCAGTGCAAAGTGCAACAAAAGTGAAAGGTAGCATGTCCAATCAAGAGAAGATTATCGTACAACATTCTATTTTTGATCAACAAAAAGTAATTGAACAAGAAGAAGAAGAAAAGGAACAGTTCTACCTCGTTGTTGAGTTTACGGGCAACAAATCCAAAAATAACCACGAGATGGTTTAATTACATTTAAAGTAGGATATGCAAAACTTTCATCTTACAATTATGATACAAAATATTTTTGCTCAATATACATCGTCAACTCCAGCATCATATCGAGCAATTCTTACTGAATGGGACGATATTCTCCATCAGATTAAAATGATAGTATTTTTCACGTCATGCAAATATTCCTCTTGGCTAATGGTCCTGTCTTCATTACCTGCTGAAGGATCGTAATACTGATATTTATCTGGGTTATTACCTGAATATGCCACATGAAGAAAAATTTGCGTTTATACAAGAAAATAACCAGATCATTCCAATTACCAACACAATTAGTCATGTTACTGTACTGGTGCAATTTAAAACAAGGAAAAATTGGATATTTCTTTATGGTGATATTTGACATTGATTTCAACATTGCTGGAATTTATGATCCTGCGCCGGACTACTATAAAAAAGAACACAAAAGAATTGTAATAAGGATTGCTAGAAGAATATATCAACAACAACTACAGAATTATCCAGAGCCAACATCCTTTTCAAAAACATGGAAAATTGCAAAAGCACTAGAACAGAAATCGGATGGACTTTGTGGAGGCTACCTTCTTCACTATACTGAAAGATTACTTGCCAATAACTTTCAAATGATAGAACCTATTACGGAATCAGCACTGAAAAATAAATTAGTTTGGATTCTTCTAAATACGTTCGTAAACGCAGATAGTGACCCTTTATTAGGGAGTTATTTAAAATCATTGTTAAAAACTAGGCGAATTTAAAATTTTTGTATTGTGTGTATATAAAGTGTTGCTAGATTTTTAATAAATTTGATTATTAAATACACTCATGATTGCAATTTTTTTTGTTTTTTCTTTTAAATATGAAGGACGGGAGCTTGTTGAGTTGTTGTCCAACAACGCTCGATTACAGAGAGTCAGGCAGGATTTAGTTATCAGACATTGAATGACACTCCCTCCACATCAGCCATATAACACAAGAAGCAAAGAAAAAAAATCAAATGTTTAAGTTGATTAATGATTTTGGTACATGATCATTTTACAAATAATTTTTGTATTTCGGAGAATTAGATTAATTTAAACCAGTAATTCCTATTGATTAGCTTAGCTAAACGAATTAAATGAGCCGTGAATTTTGACTTGAAATAATAAATTTAAAGATTGACGAGCATTATATTCTTGCATTTAAGCCAACGGTTTTATTTTACATGCTCATACTATACAATAATAAATGCAGATTTTAAGATTTCTAAATCATAAATCGAGAAATATTCAGAGTTAGGAAAAAATCAAGGTAAGAATTCTTTTTGACAGTACTTTCTTGATAGCCATGGGAAGGGGTTTACATGTGTGTAATGTAAATATCAGACAGGAAAAAAACGATATAATATCATATCATCATATCATATTTTGTGGCGACAAGGAGTTGGTTTTTAAAACTTTTGAATAGTCGCGATAATTGATAATAGCGAAAGGAAGACGACTCCTTTATTTGCATTGCTTTGTACAGGGTATGTCTACTTATATTAATATTGTTTTTACATTGAGTAGATGGCAGAAAAGTTGAAATTGAGGTACGAATTCCTAATCAGCAAAGAAAACTCATTCATAACGTTAACTTTATGTCTTCATATAAATAGAAATGTGTGAAGAAAAGGAATATAATCATATCATGATTGCAATCTGGGGTAATCTCGGACATTTGATAATGAATATTTTTACGTTAGATATTTAGTAAGACATTTATATATATGCAAGACATATTTTTAATGAAAGTTCGTGAAGCTCTGTTATGGTTTTGAATCCTAATCTACCTGATTAATTAGTTATACTTTTTCGCTATTTTTCCTTTATCTTGTGGCTCTTGTGCAGATTTTAGCTTTCTATCAATTGATTTTCATTCTCATACGGTAATGATAAAAATTAGAGAATACATTTTTTAAAAATCATGACAAAAGAAATAACAAGAAATGTGTACGGTTTGTCTTCTTAGATTTTCAAATTAAATTCAATTTTTGTAAAAATTTTATAAAAATACGTCGGGGACAAATTATGAGATTTTTTTGCTTTGCTAGACTATATTGAAAGTATCCTCAAGTTCCAGGTTGCAAACTTTTAAACCAACAATGTCACAATAGAATGGCTCATGATGAACTGATTTTAGCACAATATGTACCGTTTTTGATGCTCTATCGAATGGTGAAGTCAGTTTGAAAATCTAAGAGAAGCCAACCGTGCACATACCTCGTAAGTAAATTACATTATGTACTAATTAAATTAAATCACAGATGTTCGAACAAAGAGTGTGTCGAACGCTTTTCATTGAGACTAGATGACAATGTTTGTGCTACGATTTAGGCATAGTGTAGTCTTTACTAGTAAATGTTCTTGTTTCGCGGTATTCGTACAATCCCAGTAGTTTTTATGTAAAGGAGAACAGGCACATGCACATAAGCAACGTACTTGCACAGAAGCAGACGGCATTACATCCAGAACCACTAAGGTTTAATCAAAACAACTTTTATTAAATTCTGTGTCATTATCATCATGAGTTGAATCTTTTGAATATACTGCGAATTCTTGGATAAACATCAACCAAGGAACGACGTTTGATTAAAAAAGTAATCACGTAAGTACAAATAGATTTTTTTAAAATTTCATGTCTTATCATCGAAAACTCGAAATCATCCTTATCATCGATCCAATATGGATATTGCTCTACACGGAGTCACAAACGATGTAATTAAAAAGCTGGCTAGGAGAGGAGGTTTGAAAACCCTTTCTGATGATGGTTGCGACTTTGCAAAACAACGCTTGGTTCTTGTCCTGGAAAACATGTTCCAGAGGGTCACCAGTATTGCGGGACGCGAAGGAAGGCGACTCATCAAACCTGAGGACGTTCTCAAAGCTGCTGAGGACCGTGGGATGTTTGATGGTGCTTAAATATTTTGAATTTCACTACTCCTACGACTTACTTTATATGCATACCTTGAAATTATTTAAAAAATAAAGAATAGCGTAAACTAAATGCAGTGTTCACCACTTGATCATTTATATTATATTTTATTTTTTGTTATGCGTTTTGATGATTTCATATCACATCAGGAATTGCCTATTCATATCGAACATAATAATCTATTTATGCAACCTGTGTCAGCTTGTTTTCATTGGAACGCATGTAATTTTAAATAGTCGCAAGTTTCATTTAAACGATTTCATTTTTTTCGATTGTTTGATTTGTAAATAAACAACTAATTCAAATCTAGTTCTTTACTGATTGGAACGGAAGTGTCTTTTGAACTTTAAAGCAACCAATTTCCCATCCACCTTATCAAATCTTTTGTGGATCTCGCTCATGACACTAAGATGATATTCCTTTTCTTGTTCGAGATTTTGCTTCATTCTGGCTTGTATCTGATCTCCAAATGCTATTACCTCATCATCAAAAACTGTTCCTACAATCAAAATTAATTCAAATATTTACTTAATATTCATTTTCTTCATGTATCATCTTTACATACTTACAAAATTCAGTTTGAGTTTGGGTAGATGCATTTATTTTTTCCATTATTGATCCCGACATTTTGGTATGAATTTTTTGGTTCTAAATAGATTTTTTCCAAATTCCATTTTATGAAATCCGTTTTCCAGTTTTTAAAATCACAGATGCTTAACCATGCTTACGTGACATTGGAATTGCAAGATTGCAAGTCAGCGGCCCAGCGTGGTCTGGTCGGGGCCTGGAGAGATGGGTTTGTACCGGGGCCTATTTGGCCGAGCGACGACTTATTCGAGTTTCGTATTATTGCAGAATATTTAGCTGGGAAAATGCTCGTTTTTGCAACAGTTAAACAATCTGTTTCAATAATATACTTATTATTACATTTAAAAATGGAAAATGAGGAAAACGGTTGTTAGCGTTTTGAGCCGAAGCTAAAATTTCTAAAAATTTATGCAAAAAGTTGCTGCAGCCAGCAGATTTTTCAAATTTCACGACAAAGTTTTCCGGGAAAACAGCGGACTGGTCATATGATTATTTCACAAATTGTGCAAACTTAGAAATGTTAAAACATTTTCAGCCTCTGTTTTACAAAAAGCGTCAAGCGTGACATTTGCTCTTGGAACCTGATAACACATTGCAATGTTTGGATACTTTATAGAAACTCATGAAGGCGTTTATACACGCCCATTTGCATCTCAGGAACCGATAAGGTGGCGAGCGAAACGAGTCCAACTTTTTTTTACCATTTTTGTTATTTTCATAAGCGAAGAGGCAAACAAACTCCAAATATCCCGAGCCATTGTGTTTGGCCCTTATGCATTAACATCATAATCCAAATCACATCTATAGAAAGCCCGAGGGTGTATTATTTAAAATTCAAATTCAGAAATGATTGGTATAACAATTTTAAGACTTACGACGATTTTTTGAAAAAAAATTAAGCTCAGAAGTCAGTCGTATTTGAAGTAGGAGTAAAGAATGGAATGATTTTGTGAATCACAGTAGAAAAAAACCAGGCCAGCGGAGCGAGCCCAAAATTTTTTATATATTAAATGTGTATGTGCATAAATATACCCAAAATAAGTGGGGCCCTGGCCTCCGATTTTAACTCTGATTTAATATGACCTAGCCCATCATCACGCCGGGCCTCTGTATTGTAAGTTGCATTTTTTCATGGAAACAATTTAAAATTAATGATCGACAACAATGCATCATTTAATGCCAAGAAAAAGCTGGAATCACGATTTCACGTTTTCAGTTTTCCTTATTCATTTTTTAAATTTTAATTTACCCCACCCAATTTGGCCATTTTTTCTTGTAATTCCTTTCATACTTTTCATCCAAATCATTTTTCTACATAAAGTTTTAGATGAGCACGTGATCTATCCTAATTTATAATAAACAATGGCTGCAGCAGTTGCAGGTGCTGGAGCTCCTCCTCCAAACCCCCCAAACAATAGAGAAAACGACCGACGACAGCCTGCCGATAGACTAGGTTCCGTTGAAGATGAAATCGTTGAAGAATAAACGAAGTAAGGAAAAGGGTACAGGAGATGAGGCAATGACTGCGGACTTTGAGTACTAGCCACTTAGAAATCCGGTTTGTTAGGCAGCATATATACTTGGATAGGAACTTTGACCCAATTCAAGTTGGTGACCATATAAGGTGACGAGGTGATGCTGGGGGACAGACGTAGGGATAATTGGCATGACCTGAATCATACGGATAGACTTTATCTCTCTGATACGCAAAGGTAGATTGGTTCTATGAGAATAGTCTTTCATTAACAGAGGGAAAAGAGGGTCCAATCATTGGGGAAAAGCCATTCAATTCCGTCATAATCAATGAATCGTATGAGTCATTTTGCGAGTTAATGTATAATTCTACACTGGTATATAATCAATAGAAATAATTTAAAAAGAAAATTAATCGCGTGATAATATTAATAATTGGTAATTTTGACTAATCGTTTAATTTTGTTAATGGAAAATTACTTACCGTATTCATAAACTGCTCCTTCATTTCCGCCAGTTTCTTCTTCATCTCACTTTTTGAAGCGCAGAACTGCAGCCCAGTTTTCTCTTTCAGATCATTGACCCATGTAATGGGTTGGTTGTAAATTCATTAAATGAATTTTTAATATTGTCCAAGGCATTTTCATAATTTAAAAAAAGGAGCAATCTAAAAGGTAAATGAATTTAATTTAGCAACAGATTTCAATCTAATCTGGTAAATGTTCGAGACAGAGGTAATTTAATTAGCGGTGGTCATGGACGGTGATTTTGAAAGCGTCAATTGGAAAGCGTTGTTGCTTTCTATTGCTTTTTACTTTAATTGAACTATTAATATTTGTATATGCACACATGATCGTCGGTATTCGGAATGGAAGCCAAGTCTTGAATATCATAAAACGTTCTAATAATGTGTATTCATTAAACGTGCATTCAAACTTGGGTCCATAATAAAGTACGGCTATCACTGGACCGTAGACATTAGGATATGTGAAGAAGTTGAATGAAGGAATCATTTTGTGTTCATGTTTTCGTTTTCGTTTTCGTACTCTGACCCCACATCCAAGTGCTAATGTTCGTTATAATCAACAAATATTGCATCGTTATTATCGTAGCATGACTGATTTAAGAAATGGTATCAGCAAGTATGTCAGAGGCGCTTCGGCATAAATAGCAAGCAAGAATATTAATTAGCCATCAGCTGTCCCTTTAATTTAATAAGACAGCAATCCGCATCAAAATATAAATATTCTGCATGCTAGCACTGTTCACGTTAAACGAAGCAAGGCACTAACGTTACAACTGGACTCGCTTCATTGCTTTGCATATGCAAATTAGCAGAATGCAAATGGGAATGCTGAAGTATGTACATGTAGGATTCTGCAATAAGAAGGGAAGGCAACCTGCAAGGGAATGCTTCTGCCACCTATTGGAAACGTCTATTACAATGTGAACGACATAAGCAGAGTTTCACTTTAGTGAGCGAAAAGTTTCATGTTGAATACTCCCGCCATGCATTGTCTGACAATAAGGAATCGGCTATACGGCTCAGACAACACTTTGCATATTTGCTCAATTTTAAGAGTATTCATTGTTTTCATTAAAAAGTGCAGAGAATTATAAATTAGTTTGAATGTCTTGATTTTTGTCGGGTTTCTTCTTAGCACGTTATTGAGACAGGCAGCTTTCCATGTGATGGATTCGGCTGCGAAAGGAGCGGAAAGAAAGAAGGAGGACAAGGAAGTCTTGGATTTCAAGGACGAAAAGGCGTTAGTTGTCAAAAAGCAAATGAGATTGATTCCACAACTTCAGGGATATTTTCGACCTAATTCTCAAGAGATAAGGTTCTGTCTTAATCATTTATTGATTAACGGCAACTTGGAGCAAGTTCGTGGAATTGGATGTAAAGGAATGGATCCACCACATTAGGATTTGTTGAAGACTTAGTGGACAAATTCGTGGCTAGCAAGAGGTACTACGTATGCCCAAGATTATTTTCGGAACTCAAGAAAGAGCGTGATTATAAATCATGATTACGGTGAAGTCGTAGATTATGGTGAAGAATAGATTTGAGGTACGTAAATAGTTTATTTTTTCTTTCAATCATTTCATTTCAATTTTTTCATCATGCGCTCAGATTCTTTCAAAAATAATACTGTCATTATAAAATATATTTTATCATCGCACATTGATTATTATGCAAATTATGATTACAGGTAGATGGAACAAGACGAGAGTGGTGGATTACTAATCGTTCTTTTAGACAAGCTGTCATCTACAAAAAATGTGTCAGAGTTGGAGAAGAAAATAGTGTCAGCCCAGTTATCAAGTTCAAAAATGCTGTAAGTGATTTTTTTTATTCTATATAATGATGGCTTTTCTTAATGCTTCACAATTATAACCAAAGTTTTTTTAATTTTTAATTTTAATTCATTTTAATTCGTGTTTTTGTTTAGGTCACTGGAGCTAGATCCCAAGGAACGGTTCTTGCGATTGATGGTTGTGGTAACGAATTCGAACCTGAAGGTTGAGATAGTCGAAAAGCATGTACGGTCGCCATCAATAATTGGAAAACCTACTACCCATCACACTTTGAGGGCATCTGTAAATGTGACCACAGCAAAATAAATGATGTTGAATTTTGCTTCGTGTCCCTAAGCCCTGAGGAAAAGTTTCCAAAGAAGCAAAAGATGCTGGAGAAAAGGGCAAAAAGGATCTAGAGAAGAAGAAGACAAGGAAGTTTCCAGTGGTCCGAATTCCAATCCCTTATGAATTGAAGAAAGAACCTGGGCCATGAATCTAAAGTGGTGTTTCGACAGTGATTTCCACTTTGTGTAAACTAATTTAAGTTTATGTTTGTGTTTCTGTTCCTTATTTTCTTTTTAAAATTTGTTTTGTTTGACTTGAAACGGAAGCATTTTGAAATGAATTATTGAAAATAATGATAGAATAGAAATTAAAGGAAAGATTAATATGACTAGATGTTTTTATAAAATCTATGAATTCATAGTTGAGATAAAGGGAAAAAAGACATTGACAAGTACAAAATAAAATAAATCGTTCTATTATTCGTGTCGCATAATAAATCTACCACTTTTCGTTGAATCCTTATTTCAAAATAAGTATTAAATGCATGAAATGGGCTCCGAATCCTCGTTTTTTATTGCATCGTGTATTGGAAAGACAATGTAATCCTTAGAGTTATAGGTAGAGCTGCCATTTATTTCGGTTTAAATAGGATGATAGTTTTAGATTTTTAAAAAATTTCATTCATATTAGGGCAATTTTCTGGAAAAAAATATCAAACTGTGTACCTTTGTGTTTTTGTTTTTCATTGGCTTTTGTTTAAGAAAAAACTATATTGATTCGGGTTATTACGCACAGAATTCATTTGACATCTTAAAGAGGCAGTAAGTTAGAATTTCAGTGAGGATTAAATGAGGATTAAGTGAGGATTTCGGTGAGGATCCGAGTGAGGATCTGATGATCTCAGTGAGTATCTCAATCTTTGGAGTATCTCAGTGAATCTTGAGGATCTCGGTTAGGATCTCGCGAGGATCCAGATGACTAGAGCCATGGGAACCAATAGTTCTTATGTGATCACTAATGTCTTTTGTCTGATGTCTGTTCTGAAGTTAGCACGATTGCGCCCAATAATGTTAAGATATCGAACTGAAACTTTGTACACATCATTGTTGGCAGCTAACCTTGGTTGATATTAAAATTGGCCAAAATCGGACCAGGGAGTAACGAAATATATGAAAAATAATGCCAAAATCCTATAACAGAGATCGGCATGTCAAGTATTACTTATGTAAAATTAACATTTTCAGTACTATAGTAATCTATAGTAACTCGTCAGTCTAAGTATTTGTTTTTCTGTCCAGCTAGATTGTGAGTAACTTACGTTTCAAAATTATTTATATCCAAGAGTGGAACAGGTTTTCAAGTGGTTATAGTGCTTAATTTCTTTCTGTTCTTTTTGCATCAGCGCGCGATTATATTAGTTAAATTCCCAGCCATTTTTCTGCTTTTAAAATGAGTTTGGTTAAGGAACGTGCAGAAACGAAGAAGTAGATGGAAAAAAAGAAGGATGAAGGTTTCTCAGTTGAAATGGCGAGGTTGTTGGAGAAACAGACCCAACTAATTCCTAGCCTTCAACGGTTCTTCCATCCAAACTCGCAGGAAATACGGTTTGGATTGAACCATATGATGATGACAGCAGAATTTAAAAAAATGACTGGAATGGGAAATGATGCCATGGACCATCGATATTTCTTGACCACCTGGTGGACCAACTCCTGGTTAGCACAAAGTCCCACGTTTGAAACGGAATATTTAAAAAAAAGAAGGAAGAGCGTCATTGTCAATCATGACTATGGTGAAGTCGTTGACGCTGTCAAGAAAGGAATGGATATAAGCCAATGACTGGTTTTTTTCTTTCACTTTATTTTCATTTTTCATCCCGTGCTCATATTCTTTTTAAGCTTTCACACTAGCATATTTTTTTGGTACATTTATCATTATAAAAATTACGATGTCAGGTGAAAGGAACCAGGAAGGAGTGGTGGATTACTGATAGGCCTTTTAATCTTGGTGTCATTTCAAGAAGCTGCACTTCGGTGGGAGAGAAGAGGACTGTTCAGTGATCCAGTGATCAAATTCGATGAGGTAAGTGATTTTTATTTATTCTTAATTAATACGGTTTATTTTTATGCTTTATAGTGATAATTAAAATATTGTAAGCATTTTTAATTTGTTTTTTTATGTCTGTATCAGTTACCGGGAAGCTCAAGTATTCGTGCGATTGACGGAGCTGGCAATGTGTTTGCAGTATAAGTGGAGTTTGTGCAGAAACACCTAACAATCGCGATTAATAACAGCACAATAGTGAGTATCCGAATGAGTATCCCATGTGATGATTTCACGGCTTTCTTTTTGTAATCGAGCGATCGATAGGGCATAGCATAGCATATTTTTTTAATTTTTTTTACTTCCAGAGCCCGTATTATCTATTTTAGAAACGTTTTTGTAATGAACGTATTTCGACGTGTGGAACTAAATTATAAACAAACAACGGAAACTTCATCAGGAAATTTAATCAAATTAATGCGATGTTGATTTAGTATTGGGATATCATTGACCGTTTGTCCGTCTGCACAACATTTATACAGAACGATCTCATTTTTACGTTTCAGGTATACGAAGGATGAACCATTTGAATTTCAGCTCAACTTTAAACGGCAAGGTCATCGGTTGCAGTTTTTTTCAAATGTGACATATGGTTTGTGATGTCTAATTTAAAAGCTCTTTTAAAACTGAGTAAGGCTATAATTTTTAGATAATTTATAGTTGGAAACGCCATTTGGCGAATAAAACTATTTGCATTTTTACTCTGGTGATGTGAATAAACTCACAACAATAACCATAAAGGCAATCATTAAATGTGCTTTTCCTTTTTGCTCGTGGGACGTGAAATACATTTCATTTTTGAAGAAATAATTCATTTTCTTGCTTCTTTTGACAATTTATGGGACATGATGGACGACAATCTCAACAAGACAATATAAGAGACATCAGATGAAGAAGACAGCATTTACTCACGTGGGCACTATCTCTGCTGGTTTTCCCAAGCAAAAATTCAAATTTTGTCAAAAGATAGATATTAAATAACAATGTTTAAAATGCCTTCGCTCCATGGCCGCCTGTTTCCCTAAACGCCAAAAACCGATGTTCGACATCACTTTCCAGAAGTATTTATGTTAAAAATTGTGAAGATATTGAGGATATGGATGAAGAGGGGAACCCTTTCCATCATTTTGAAAAGAAGTTTGTTTCAAAACTTAAAATCGATACCACACATGGCGAAAAAACGTGGGACTTGCAAATTTTTTTAAAGTGTGACTACCCATCGGGTGGCATAAATATTTCAATGCCTTCACTATCTTGGATCTCTCCGTGTTCAATGCTATAAGCAGTTAATAAAATCGCGACAGAGAAATTGTATTTTTGCATTTCGAAATTTGGAAGATTTCGGAAAAAACCACCAGAAATAGTACCCTCGTCAGCTACGTCCTTATCTCTGCTTTAACTGCTTTAATTTGTCGCCGCTTGTTTTTTTACTAATTACCCACTATATTTGATCCGCGTCACTTTCCCCAGTTTGTTCAGTTTTTGTTTCTCAGTATCGGAAATTCCTAGTTTCCGAATTATAAATCTGACTTTACAGTTTTATTATTCCAGATTATTTGAGTAGTAGGCTTTACAAAATTCATCACAGAAACAAACGTCACCATGTGTAATAAAAACGACTCTACTATTTGCAAAATTCGGAATTATTTTTTCTTCAAATGTTCACATTTATCTAAATTCAATCAGTTTTTTCAAAATCCCATTTTTACAACCCCGTTCGGCTTATAATAATCTGTCAATTCTCCAGCGCTATTTTCAAAATTCTCACGATATTTTTAGAACCTATTCATATTCTAATAGATCAGTAATATTTTGCTCAAAATGGCTGCAGTAGCAGCTGCCGGGCCCGATTCGAATCCTCCTCCACACGACAATAGAGGTGGTGGCAGGAAACGGCCTCCGGATGATAGGATAGTACCCTTTAATGATGAAGAAGAGTTCTTGAGAAAAACAGCAGAACGTGTCGCCAAGATGAGCAAAAGAATACGGGAAATGAACAGATTCGGACTACCTATCGGCCATGAGCATATTCGGTTGGAACGACGTTTTGGAGAGGTGGTGTATACAATAGAGCCTGATGTATGCGCGCTAGATGAACACGGTCAACTAACAGAGTTTGGGCGAAACTATTTGACTATTGGTTCCTGACATCCAGCGATGAGATTGAATCAAAAAGAGAACCAACTTTTGGTGAAAAGGAAACCAATACGGTTATCTTGAATGAGACTTATGAGTCCCTATGTGAGCTGATGTATCGAAGCATAGGGGAAAAGGAAATAATACTATATGATAACATTATTATAATAATGAGTAAATTCATGATTGAATCACTGATGATATGCGTGATATAATGATAGATTGAAAAGCGCTCGGGTTGGATGTATTTGACTGGGCGACCGTTGTTCATTGCAACTCTCCATAAGGCAATCGTAGCCACAACCTCCGGTCGGGACAAGAAAAAGCTGTATACGCCTCCTAAAGGTGAGAGGTTGGTTTTTCAAAATCCTTTCGATAACTCTCCATACGAAGAGGCGCTCAAGAATAAAAAACTTGCCCAACCCGTAATAAGTTTTTTTTTTATAGTCAGTTCTTAATTAATTTTGATTATTTGATGTATTTTTTTCATTGTTGAGTTTAGGTCTTGTGAATTAGTAATCCACCCGTTTACGAAATCAGGGGGATTGACGGTAAAGGTAATGAATATCGTTACGAATTATTGGTGTCTCATCGACACTTGGTCATTTCCGTCTTTGACTCCTCTTTGCGGTTCCCGGATCGTCTAGAGGGTGCCTGTGATTTTGACCATAGTCCGTATGAAATGTCATTATTGTGAGTTTAACAAATCTTTAATCATGTGAATAGTTTAGTTTAGTCCAATTTTCAATTCAAAAAACAAATGGTTATGATTCTGATTAATTGTTTTTAACAGTAATGACTTTAATGCGGAATATCTGGAAAATGTGAGGAGGCTAATGGAAAGGACAAAAATTAAGTTTTTGAGCCAACAGGTCTACATAGATGCATTGCGCCGTGGCGACTTACTCCGCCAAGATTCCTCAAGGACAAAGAAAATTGCAACTTCTACCTTGATAAGCTGCTAACGATGATTATCGCAAGCTTGGCCAAATGAGCTGGCTGACTGAATCGTTTTGACGAAAACTTGTATTACCACCGCTGAATGATGAGGATAACGCGGATTTCTTGGAATTAAAGTCACTAAAGGAAAGACAACGGGAATCTAATGAACAACCCAGAAAAATGTTCAAGATCATGGATTTTAGTGAGAACGAGAGACTCGCTGTGTTACGAGCAATTTTGATCTTGAAGTTGAAGTTTGAGTACACCATGTTTTATGCGCCGGCAATGGTTACTCTCAGAGGCGTTCAGAACCTAGGGAGGTAGGTGCCTCTGTGCCGATTCCAAGAAGTCGACGGGCTGGATTTTGGCCATTGAAAAATGAGGAGAAAAAAGCTCTGGAGAGTAAAATGGAAAGTTGTAAGACAAAAGATAATGAAAAGGAATAATGAACTGTTGCTGCTGTCAACTTGAGATCTCACAAAAGTTTCTAGTCACAATAAACTTCCACATTAATCCTAGTCAATAAATGCAATAGAAGAATAAGCTCAATATAAGTTCAAAATAAGTATTTTTGCCGATGCATTTAATTTAACATGATTTGTTTCATATCATTCCATAAATCTTGGTATGATAATCTCAATTCCATAATTATATAAATATTTGCATTTGTAGCTATTTTCAATCGATGTCTTTTTGCAAATCTCAGTATGCCCCATTTCATGGCCTTCATATATTTACTGCTGTATTGAATACAGCCTTACTACGGTGGCATTTAGCACTCCAATTGAGAAACTAGGCGATGATCTAGCAGAGGATTTAGAGTGAGTATCCACTGATGATCCGAGTGATTATTCCGTGAGGATCTCGGTAAGTATTCCGTGAGTATCTTGGTTCATTTGACGTTGTTGTCGTCGATGATAATGGTCAGTTTCATAACTGTACGATGATGGATTCTTCTGAAATCCTCAGGTATACTTTAAAGTGCAAATATGACTCCTTGATAAGCATTGGAAATAATGTATGAGTTCGATGATTTATATTCTATTATTAATATTTTTAAAAGCAAACTTCCCAATCTTCTATTTCTTCTGTGGTTACCGGTCCTATGATTTCCGGCTCTCGAATTGTCGAGATTCCTAGACACATTCCTGTCCTACCTACTCCTATAAATATCGGCGCTGATTTTTCTTGCTCAGAAATTGCTGGTTCTGCAATTCTTGCAGATGGAATTCCTGCAGATGAAATTCTTGCATATGGAGTTCCTGCAGATGGAATTCCAGTATCTGGGATTCCTGTATCTGGAATTCCAGATCATCTTCCTGTTGATACGGGTCCTGTAATTTGCCCTGTTTCTGTCACCCCTTGTGAAGTTCCTACTATTGCTAGCGTTCATGTTGCAGAAACTCCCAATCATGATTCTGTGCCAGCAAAACAAAAGCAAAAACGTCGACGTGTATGCCTAGGAGGGTACACAAAGCGTCTGTGGGTTCCACCATCGCTGACAACTCAGTACTCGCACATTGCAAGTACGTTCATTTTTAATTAGCGTATCGTAAATAATTAAATAAATCTATTTAATTATGCTAATGTAGACTCAAACTATGAATTTCATGTTTTTATCTTAGGTACTTTTGAAAAATATAAGCTATTGATAAGCTCAATAGCTCTTCACGAGCCACTGGTACATGTGTCTAATGTCAACATCATTGACATTCTAATGGCACTAGGATGTACACCACAGACATCTGAAGTTTTTGTGGCAGCATTCCAGACTACATTGCTACGAAGTCGTGAGCGTAATGCATTCATAGGTATGAACATTTTGCTTACATTTGTTAATTATCGCTGGAAGAAAAAATTTGTTTTTGGTTTTGCTAAAATTTTTGCAAAGGTTATCAAACTGTGGGCAGACCTGAACGAGTAGCTGTTTGCCGTAATGTTATGGAATAGGGACTAGGGCCGGATGGATTTTCCGTGGATTTTTGTGTGCACCCCCAGGACAAAACGTACGTCGCTCACGTAGCAAATGGGAAAGACCTCAATTTAGAATACACAGCAGCTTATTAGCAACCCTGTCCAGCAACATCAATGCATAAGGAAGTCAGCAAGTGTTTATGCTGTCAGCTGAGTAGTGCTGGCAGATAATGTTGTACTTTTGTCTTACGGGTGGTTGCCGAATCCATCCGGCAATTTTACAAAGGCAAAAGCAGCTGCTCGTTCAAGTCTGACTGGGTGACCAACAAGCCAAACTTTCTCAACCTTTACTTATCATGCGTTTGTTGCGAAATTTTTACTTGCATTTAAACCCAAACGTGGCTGAAATGTATCCAAACCTTTTTTAGCAAACGTTGAATGGAAAATATCATGAACAGTAATTTTCATAAACTACAAAAAGTATTAAGGTTTAGTTTAGATTTAGTCTCGCAGATATTATTATTAAGCCATTATTCTTTTCACCCGTTTCAAATCTATTTTTTGCTAATTTTAATGATTCCCGTTTTAGTTGCACATTCAGTTAGTTAAACATTCAGTAAACCTGCTCCTCTAAAATTTCAATCTATGCACTTGTAAAATATTTGCTGAACTTGAAAACAATGACACTGGCAAGTCAATTTAGAAAAAATTCGACTTTCAGCAAATATTGGGAAGAATTTAACGTGCTACCTTTTTTCTACCTATGTTTTATTGTTTCAGTAGAGGTTAAGGTTTCAATTGGCGAAATTTCTTTCTTCAACTCTTTTTTCAGTGGATGAAAATGATTAATTTTGGAATTGTGGAATCATGAATATTTATCATTATAGGACTTGGAAACCACAAGTTTCGAACTCTGACCGAGTCTCCTGGAACGGTGAAAATATTCAAAGGATATGCCAGCGACATTTTACAAAAAATTATGTAGTTTAAAAATTAATGTGATACTTGCCTAAATGTTTTATACGTTCATTCTCAGCATTGGATTATTGCATAGTTGCGCATTTTAAACTGAAATATTTAAAAATACATACCAATGTTGTACGGTTCTCGCTTTAAATCAATGTTGTTTCCTAAAAAATCGCGATTACTAAAAAACCAATGAATTGTTTTTAGTATTATTTTATTTCCTTGCATATTCTAGTTTGCATGATTTTCTAAACGGTTAAGTGATGGTGATTGCTTTTACAGAAAGTAGGCTGATTGTAGTAAGAG
This sequence comes from Seira musarum, assembly GCA_027743895.1. Taxonomy (NCBI): domain Eukaryota; kingdom Metazoa; phylum Arthropoda; class Collembola; order Entomobryomorpha; family Entomobryidae; genus Seira; species Seira musarum. Next base: position 21,433 of record JAHZMX010004718.1, read on the forward strand.
ACACATCAATTTTTGGATATTAACCCGTATTTTATCAAAACGGCGTTCTTAGTTGAATTTAGACTTGAATTTTCTTTAAGTTTCCTGTTTATTTCGTATGAGTTTGTGATGACGTGAGTTTTTTTTAAGATGGGCTTTTGCATACACAATCCAACTTGGAATATGATAACTTTGGGTTAGATAATTGTTTTGATGCAGTTTGATGGTAATTTTTTAATTGTTTTACTCATAAAACAAAATGTGCATTTACCTAGGTTACTTCCCAAAAAGGAAGAATCTAAATCAGCAGTACTCTGCGGAAATACAAAGCGCAGCTTTAGATTTAATTAGAAAATAATAAGATTGTGTTTACTGCCTTCGAGTATACATTTATGCCATACTTGTTAGTCAAGTTAAAGACGTTTGTACTTTACCATTGACATTGAGTATATACAAAATCGTTATACATGTTTTATTTGGTAGTTTCTACATATTATGCCTGTTTATGTAATGTAATTATTTTTAGGTTTGAAGAATTTCAGCCAAGAAAAGTTTTTGAAAACCCTATTTATAAAACCCTATTGTAATAATTTATTTTTTGAATTTGTGTAATATCTACATAGGATGAATTAAACTCAGGTGCATTGCTTTTGTTTCAAAATTTCCTATGCACTTGTACACAAAATAACATTATCATAGAGTGCGGTTCATCTGACATATCGAAACAGGAAAAGACAGGAATGAACTCGACCTCGTATTACGTTATCATATCGAACGAAATCGTTCAACTCACCATGCCATATTCTTTATTCGTGAGGCATTCAGCAATGAAATAGAGGCTGGATCACAACTTAATCATACAATACGTCACTCCTTTTTGAGTAGTATATCCTTTTGTTGTAAGACATTCAAAAATAATCAACTGGACTTTCGATTACACCTTAATCACATTATTTCTTGTTTGTTTCTAAGTCTTATAACTAGAATTAGCAAAAGTGATTACTAATTTTTGTGTAAAAGATGGGAAAATCAAAGTCCAACCCCAAAAAAGTGAAACCAGGCTCAAGAGACACCCTTCATATTCCTAAACCTCGTGTGATAGGATCAGCAGAAATGGCTTCCAGTGAAGTCTCAATTAGCTTCCAGGGTCGAGGCTTGTCTGCATCTCAAGACGCAGTTAATAGGCCTGGTTTTAAGTTAACTTGACGTCGCATCAAGTCAACCCCATGCCTGGCGTCTGTTGATACACCTGGATCGGGGACAGAATCTGAGTCTCAAAAATTAGTGAGCAAATCTACCACAGCTGAGCTGTCCCTAGAAGATGGAACTGAAGTGTTCACTGACACACCATCCAAAAATGTCGGAGGTAAAGCTATTTCACTTGCTGGAGCATCCTCCAAAGTTGGAAGAGGAGCTGCTGTCGCTGGACCATCCTCCAAAGTTGTTGGAAGTGGTGCCGCTCTCGCTGGACCATCTGTTAAAGCTGGAAGTGGAGCTGCTTCCGCTGGACCATCCTTAAAAGTCGGAGGTAAAGCTATTTCACTTGCTGGACCATCCACAAGTGGAGATGCTCCAACCGGTCCATCCAGCAAAGTCGGAGGTAAAAAGACCCCAACCGGTCCATCTACTAAAGCTGGGAGCATTAGTTCTGCCACTGCCGGTCCATTAACCAAAGTCGGAAATGCTTCTACACCATCTGTTAAAGTTGGAAAGAAAACGCGAACTCCAAACCCACTTGGTAATTCGAAAGTTCCTGCAAAAGGTGCTAAAGGAGGTGACAAAGACGCACGTAAAAAGAAACGATACAAGTAAGTCTATTTTCCTTATTTCAAATGTTTAAGGTATTAATTACATAGAATTCATTGTATCATATACATAAAACTTTAATTGTTTCACAGACCCGGGACGGTTGCTTTACGTGAGATTCGGAGATACAGGGTGAACGGCGTCTTTTCGAACACCTAAAAATCTTTTTTTTCTCTGTGTTCTTTTCACTCATCAACTTCACTTGTGCATATGTTATAAAGCAGCTAATTCTCTATATAATAGTTCTTTTTCGAGCTTAAAGGACCAAAAATGCGAAAGAAAATGACCGCTAAGTGTGAAGCACTTTTCAGAAACCTTTCCACGAAAAGGGGCTCCATCAGGAGATGATTGGAGTTCTATTTAACTTCCTGGGATTTTTAATAATTGGACCGGTGTCATTCCTACCATAGAACACGTAAAGACTAATTAAATCAGAACACAAATGACCCCTGATTTGTGGTCACACAGTCACACTCATTCCCATTTTAGAATCATTTGGGGCACAGTTGTTGGGCTTGCCGTACAAGGGATCGAGTTTGCTGCATGTCGTCTCATTTCAGTGTTCGCTGGTGCACGAAAAGAAGTCTTGTAAGTTAATTACAGGGTGAACGGCGGCTTTTTGAACACCTGAAAATTATTCTTTTCTCTGTTATCTTTACACTAATCAGCTCCACTTTTGCATATGTTATAGAGCAGCTAATTATCTATAAAATGGTTTTTTTCGAGCTTGAAGGACCCAAAAAGAAAATGACCGCTGAGTGTGAAGCACTTTTCAGAGACCTTTCCACGAAAGGGGGCTCCATCAGGAGTTTCAAAAAAGACTTCCGGCCCAGATCAAAGCACGGGCGGGAGCCCTATACACCATATTATTGACCGAAGTTGACAAAAAACGAAATGCAAAGACTCTAGGCTTATCCTTCCCGCACGAATGGTACCGTTCCAAGGTATGATCTAAGCCAGTGATGAAGAAAATTGACCATATGACTTCAAAAGTGGACCCACCATCCAAACGAGCGGTGCCAATACAATGCTAGGTATCTCCACAAACCATTAGAACAGTCATCCAGGGAAATTGAAGTAGGACAGTAAAATAATTGGCCCATCACGACATCGCATGAACTTTTTAAACAAGATTTAACACGAATCACTGAGCAGACTTAAGAGAGACTTAAGACTCACCCTGGAATAAGCATTATAAGTAAAGAAGACATCCCTGGCAAGACCCTAGATGGGTCGCGGATGGACTTTTTTGGGCTTAGGTTACCTTAAACAGCGTCTTTTTCACACACGCGCAACCATTCTTGACGGCCGTTTGGAAAACTGTCACCGAAGAGTGATCTAAAGTTTGCCTTCAAACGATACATAGTCCCTCGGAATCATGGAAAAGCCATGTATGGTCTTGTATGGAGAACACGCTCAGCAAAAGAAATAGATTTTTAGACGAAAAATGAGTCTTCAAAAAAATAATTAACAAGTGTTCAAAATGCCGCCGTTCACCCTTCTGTAAAACGTTTTTCTTGGGGTCAAACTTTACCAGACTGGGCATTTCCCATAGGTAAATTGGGTTTAAACTTTTAACGGGTCATTTTTACCCTTTTTAATATCATGTGGCTATCCAGATAACCTTCACACAAACGGAGTGATATACGGTCTCTGGGAAAGTATGTTCTCCTTCGGTGCCTGGAGCGGACCTGCAATCGCCCGAGTACTCTTCCACAATTTTGGGTTTATGAAGGAGTCATTACTACCTCCGGTGACATCCTTCAGTGTGGAAAAAAAATCCCAATGGGAAATGAATTTCTTTAATAGTGGGAAATTTTGCATCTCTGTCCTGATTTTTTATTGAAATATTTTTTTCACGGAATATGCATCCTTCTCCATACACTGTGTTCAAACCCGATATCAGTATCATCATCATCCACTTTGATGGATTCAGAATCACAATCTCTGCCTAGCCCGTTGCTTCCTAATGAGGAAACTCAAGCAACGTCGGGATATCCAACGAGGAAGGCATATATATATGGCTCAATCTCAATGGAAGTACAAGCATAAGTATGAATTAGTGCAAAAAAAAATGTTTTGCAATTTGCGAAATGGAAAGAATAAATTGAACTTTGTAAATTTTCGGGTTGCGGGTCATGTCATGCCAAAGTGAAAAACTAAATGAAGCGTAACTAAACAAAGTAGATTAAAAGAATGATTTCATCACACTCTCAATTCAATAAATTCCTTTAGTCTTACCGCAAACCGAACCATCGTCGTAAGTGGAATCATGATTCATCACTTATTCACGTAAAATCATAAAGTTTTAAATATTTTTGCATGGGAATGGAAAAGGCGTCTTTCCTAATTGCTTACTAGG
>JAHZMX010004719.1:0-10759 GCA_027743895.1 Seira musarum
TTAAGTTAATTTACCCTACCTCTATCCTAGCAACTTTGAATACAGCTCCTGTAGTGTATGCTGGAAAGCAATCACAAAATGCTTGGTGCAAGAGATGTGTGAACAAAGACAAGAGAGCAGCAAACTTTTGTGTCCACTGTCACCTGAAAAATGGAATGGAATGAAACATTCAATACTAGTCCTAAATCAACTCGGTATAGAATAACTGATTAATTCATGACAATTAATATCCGGTGGATTTATCGAATCCGAAATGTCTACTTATGCCTGCGGTATGAAATCCGTGAATTACATTATGAATCCTGAATTGCTGAGTATATCAAAATAAATCATCTTAATAAATTAGATTATGATGATTAATAAATACCAATGTGAACAAATTCTATTTATTAAAAATGATTTTTTTAATCAGTGGAAACCTCAACGGCATGATTTGTATTTAATTATCGATATGTGTAAACTGCATTCTTGCCTTTGCATTCGCTATCATCAACCACCTTGTATCCTACCGTTACTGCATATTTATTTACAATGAAATCAAACCTCCACTCAACTCCTGCAATTTAAAAATAAATGCGACGTTCGAGTTATTTTATATCGTAAAAGTTCTTATTCTACAATTTCTATTGCAAAAATTGTAAGATCAAAAGAGTTTAAGTTTGAGCTATTCTGAATCCATGTATATTATATCGTACTGGGGTCCTTCGCATTGATTTTTGTTAACGACCTTGTATCCTGGTAAAACATAGAACAATATATTTTTAATCAAGATTTTAGAAACTTGGAAAAGTAATTTGCTTACCGTGGCAATTCGCAAAACACTGGTTCATGTAAATTCTTCTGTAGCTATCTTTCGCTCCACAGACTATACCCCAATCACTCTGATTGCAATTGCATTTCATCGCCTGTGAGTTAGCAATCAATGACCCAATGACAAGGATTGCAATGGATAAAATAAATGTCGCCTTCATTTTTTTAACTGAACAGCTTGTTCTCAAACCCGCTGAGCTTGGAATGTTTATGTTTCAATATAGAAAAATAGTAGAAGGATTTATACTTACCAGAAATCGAATCAGTGTGTTTTTTAATTACGTACGAAAAAAACTATTTGAAGTTTTGTGATAATAATTCAACACTTCCATCGCTAATCAATTTAAATAGTCAAATGCGTATCCATATAAATTTTATCCCCGTATTTATAAACGCAAGTTGTTTCTAAGTTCTGCTGATGTAAAAAATATTATCTTGCTCGTTTCCCACGCAAACACACAAATTTCTTCGTAAATGATGGAAGATATTTCTCGTAACACGACGCTGTGTAACTGGAAGTGCATATGAGTTAGGTAATTAGGGAGTTAACCAAGCATGAAACATGGATGTTCCGAGTCATATATACGTAAACGTAGTCATTAGTACTCATCCATTACATCATTGACAGCATAACGTCAGTAAAATTTCCTCCGTTTCCAATTCCATTCACCCAACGAAAGCCTCTCGTTGCCATCAAGTAGCAAAGTTTTAGTAAACATTGTTCTACATTTCTACCGGTAGCCCTATTTTCGTAACATAATGACGAAGCAATAAATAAAATCGAAGTTTTCTATTAAAAAGGTGATCCTTAAACAATCTCTTCATGATTGCAACAATGGACCATCAACATTGTAAAACATTTCTTTAGTTGGCATTTTGTTTAAAAAAAAGTTATAGGAAAACAATTTTTTGTGTATTTTATTTAATTTATTTTTGCTATTTTGTATACAATTTACGAAAACAGCACATAGCAGTTGCAAAAAGAACGAAAACTATAAGTGGCCATTTGAAAATAAAGTCGACTAGAAATAACCTATTTAGGTTCTCCTCTAATCGGCTGGTCAATGGTTCATCAACTTCCGCACTCTGAAAAAAATTGCGAAATGTAAATGTTTACTTATCATCAATCGCTATTGTTTAAATTGATTTGTATTTTTCTAATCAGCTTACTTCCTCTGCCCATACTAATGGAAAAAGCATATCAGGGACTCGTTTCAGAGAGGAAAATCCTTTTACTTTCTTCAGGATAAGATTAATTTGAATTCTCTTCCTTGCACGAAGTATTACTCCGGTTATCTATTCAATCAAAATTAAAACTTTAAATTAATTACAGATTATAAATTCCAGATGTCAACAAACTACTTAAACAATTTTCAAAATTATTTTAAAGCATTTTCGTTAAACAGTTTTTTGTACCGGTTCAATGTCAAGAAAAGTCTCGTGTTTTTCGCGCACTGGATTCAGTCCACTTTTTTCAATGTATTCCTTATCTCCATCCAGGAAATGTGGAGCTGACAAAGCAATTGGTGCACCATCTCTACAAGGCCCAATGTCGAAAACGCCTTGTTTTAAACATTTCCCTGGATCGCTATAAAAATAGTCACAATAGCAGTGATTTGTGTCCAGCTCCAAGGGATTTTGTTGAATCATTTGTCGAGGGGTAAATCGATAGGATTTTATTTCTCCCAGATTGGAATCAGCAAGATAATTGAAATCGAGATGTCGACAAAATTCAGGTATGAATATTTGCAAAGTTCTTGATTGTGTCAGAAGTGGTGGAAACAATGTTCCATCGGTGCCTTCGAGTTGATTGCAGGGGGACGTAGGATCGCCCCAATAGTCGAGCGACGCCTTATCTTTAAATTTTATCAGGGAACCGAATGTGGGTTTGTTGTAAGTACCCCGAGAAATTGTGAAAGGTCCTTGCATTGAATCATTTTGCTGCAGAAAATTAAGTAAAGTTATAGGCAATTCACGAGAAGCGAAGTTGTAAAAGGCGTTTAAATCTTACCATGTGGAAATAGGCAAACGTGTTGTTCGGAATTAGAGAAAGTCCTAGATCCTCTTCAATACTTTCCAGAAACGGTACTTTCCATCCTTGAAACAGGGCTTCTGCAACTGTTTTCTCAACGAANGAATCATTTTGCTGCAGAAAATTAAGTAAAGTTTTAGGCAACATTATGCAAAGAAGTTTAGTTAAAACAGTGCTTAAATCTTACCATGTGGAAATAGGCAAACGTGTTGTTCGGAATTAGAGAAAGTCCTAGATCCTCTTCAATACTTTCCAGAAACGGTACTTTCCATCCTTGAAACAGGGCTTCTGCAACTGTTTTCTCAACGAAGATGGGCTCTTTGTATCCGAGGAGAATGGTTTTTCCTAATTCATTCATTGGCCATGGAAGGCTATCGATTTTTATTGCAGCAGCCTAGAAAATAATTTGCGAGCAAAATTTTTTAAAATTGCAGAGATAGAAAGCACATTTTTCATGCATCATCCTTACTAAAACTGCTTTAAATTTCCAAGTTAAAAATTCGAAACGATCAACATCTTTAAAATACGCACATGAATTGCAAAAAATTCCTGCTCGTTGCAAAATTTTTCAGAAGTCCGAAGAAACTTTTAATGATCGAATTTCACGCAAGTAACACAAATTTTCAGTGTGACCCATGAACCTTTTAAAAGTAATGACTAATGACCTTTCGAAATTGGTATTGATTCAAATTCTTATGAACTTAACTTACGGCATACGGAACGTTGAGTATTGTAAATTGATCATCAAGACTAAGGTTTCCCGACAGATGTTTTGCAAAATGATAACTAATGTATTCGTTGTAAATTGCAGAATCTGTGAAGTCGTCAAGGACGATATTCAGTTTTGTTCTATTCTCAGTAAAAACGTAGGGCCCAATTTCTTGAAATTTTGGAAAGCCCCCTTGGCGGACTTCTTCTGAATTGGTAACGTTGAACATGTAAGCTTTAAAATAAATTGGGAACGGTGGATGAACCCATGCATCATACAGTTCTGGATTTGTGGATTGAGAGAGTACAATTTTCTGAAACAATAAATATTAAAATCAGTTCCGTAGTTTGTTTATAACTTCCTTAAATAATAACATAAACCCCATAATTTGCAAAATTTATAATCGTTTCAGCTAAAATTCCTTTACATTCATAACTATGCATGCCTTGAAAATTTTTCAGCTCACGTTTAAAACTAATTGCTTGAGAAAATATGGCACCAAAGTCCATCCAATCACTGCCACGAATACTGTCGGTAGCAAACTACACACCGCTAAAAACGGGGGCTTACTGGTAAACTGGAGAAAATTTGTGGATTTGTATCCAGCCTCAGTAATGGATCTTTTCCTTAAAATGTTTGGTTCTTGTGAGATCAAAGCCTGATGATTTTCTTCATTCTTTTCCTCATCTGAAAATTGCAGCCCGACAGGCTTTCCAGTTTTTGATGTCATCAGAACAAATTGATACGTAACTCTGCAACTGCTTAGTAAATAGATAAACGAAACAACGTTGCAACTGTGTGGCAGTGACAAACTCATTTAGTTTGCTAACTATGTTCGACGAACAAAAATATTAAAATTTTGTGGAACGGATTTTTCAAACTTGTAGTCTAATCTTGCATGGGCTACTGGCAGATCATTGTGACTGTAAACTTGACTTTGTTTTTCATTCCTAGTAAAATTGTTTGCATTATGAAATAGGAGATTTCCAAGAATATTTTAGAGTGATTGCGAAACGAATACAATTGCCTACGGCAAAATTATCGACGTAATCATGACACGCGTAAAATTTTGTTAATTACCATTAGATATTTTACAATAGCTCCCACGACTTAAGATTTGTTTGTTTTCAACCGGGTGACAAATTTTGAAAAGAAACTTTTCATTTGATTTTTCACAGTTTTCGTGCTTCATTTTATTCGAGTCATTGTCGTTGAATGAAGCTTAAAACATTTTATTCGGTTCATGATAGATATCAAAGAAATATCAAAATAAAATAGGGTCGGTTACATGAAGTTGATCTAAAAATGTGAACTCATCTTTTGGAATAAGAAACGAACTGCTGCATCATTCATACGTATTCTATTACAATGAATTTCATCACGTAACTGAATTATACGGGTATTGGACAATTAAAAGACGTCTAGTTCTGACGTACATCCCAAACAAGACTACAGCGCTACCAAAAGGAAATAAATTTAAGAAATTCTGATATATTCTACTTTTTGATTGACCTGGAATACTGGAAGAAAAATTTCAAGTCTGTTTAGCACGGCTTGCGATGTCCCGGTTTGACAGGTAAGCATTATGTAATTAATTCGTGGACAGTCGTAATCGAAATAGCTCATATTGTCAAACAGACCATTTTCTAGCGAAAAATGATTTCTAAATAATTTGGAAGCAAATTCTCCCAAGTGATGAATAAACTATCATCATTTTTGCTTTTGGATTCACACTACATTTGCACGAATGCAGGAGCCAATAAATTTACTGAATCAATGTATTTGTTTTTACGTGCAATTGCGTACGATGTTGTGATTTGACGGTGACATTTCTATTTTTAGAGGCAAATACAACTCTTACGTAATTTACAAAATGCTTGAATCATCATAATTTGTGTTTATTGTCTCTTTCAAATTTTTTGCTCGGTATTGTACTTGTGGTACTAGTCATGTTTGAACAAGGTCATTCAATTATGGGAAGCGGGGGAATGTCATACATATTATGCAATTGGGATGCATAAATAATTAACTTTAGTGAGTGTTTATGTTTTCATTCTATGGTGTGTTTATGGTATAAGGTTGTGTTCAAAACTAACAATAAATGTGTACAAATCAAGCAATGGAATTTTTTTAGATATTTTAACGTAAACAAAAATGCATATATAATCGCTGTGCTTCAGCAATTAATCTAACGGAAGTGAAATTGGGAGGAAATAAGTACAGTTGTCATGTTGCGCTCTGAACTCTCCGCCAATAAAATTGATAAAGAAAATATTATATAGATAGATTGAATATGGAAAAGTCAACAATTTACCTTTAATTTATTTAACTCCTCGAATCAGAAACTATGGATGAGTGTTGAGTTTAGAAATTTCTATTGTATTGAGCGACAAAATGACTCCTTCCCATGTAAAAAGTTTCGCAAATCCCTATCTCTGATCCCCAGCTTTTCCGCAAGCACAAGTGGAGTACAATTTTCTTGATCCTTTTCCTTAAATCCTCTAAATCCCCGTGACTCAAGCGACTTTAACATGCTCAAAGTCATGCGCAAACTATGTTGGTAACAGGTCAAGACTAAATGCGCGGCGTTTTTATTTATCTTATTTTTGACATTTGGATTTGCTCCAAGTTTTAAAATTTGTTCTACGAAATTAGGGCTTTTAGAATTTTCAATGGCGTAAAATAACACCGATTTTCCTTTTCCATCATGTGCATTGAAATCTGCTCCTGCTTCGTAAAACAGACGGAGAACCTCAACGTCAACGGTAGAAAATCTTTCAATTGCTCGGATTAATGGAGTTCGTTTTCTCAAATTTGAATGATTGATAAGCTTAAAGCCATTTCTCAAGACCCAACGCCCCAAGTCCAGGTAGGTGTCTTCATCACCTCCCGAATGGAGAATGGTTCCGTATGCCTTGGACCACGTGTTTATATCTGCACCGAGTTTGATGAGCCGCTGGATTATTTTTATGTGAACCTGTGAAGATAAATATTTTTCACCGTGTGCAGAGCAGATGAGAAAATAGATGATCTAATGACCTTAATGAGCCAACGCGCTTTAAACTAATTAAATATTTTTTATTATTTTGAGTTAAGGGAAAAGCATACTAATTCTTGCAATACTTGGCAAAAGAATGCTACAGAACGTTTTACGTTTGGACTTTGGAGGATTATGTTTGTGATGCAATTCATAATTGATTTTTTCGTGGGTACTACTTATTCGTTCTACCACTTAGGCTTTTGATGAGCTTCAACTAAATTGTGTATTTACTTTAGAGAAAAAGCGATTTAAAAGTAAAAGAGTCCGTTAAGAGTTATTGAAGTTTTCTAAATCCTGAAACTGGAAGAAGGGAAAGATTAGATTCGAAGTATGGATTTAGCTAAAAATTGAATTACATAGCCTGATGGATGCACGATCTGCTTTTTTGTTCGATTCTACGCTTATTTTATTACATGCATTTTTTGTGATCTTCGGATGGCGTTGCATGAAATGTACGTGCGATGTATGTCCATAAGGAATATTGTATCAAAATGCATGATTGATAAACCGTCTAACAAAAAAATGATATTGTAATGGTAGGTAACTATGGGCAGTGGGATTGTACGGGTTTTACTGTGGATTCTTAAAATTATCTCACCACATTTTTTATATTATGCTCAATTTTGTAAAGGTATGCGATTCTTATTGTCCACAAAATCCATTAAAATCCACTTCGTATTTGTCTCTACAAACCCATCAAAATATCTGGGACGCTCTGACACAGTCCATTCGCTCTTGCTGATTAAATCCATCTACATTTTTTTCTCACTTCTTTCTAACACAGTCATTCACACTCATTGCATTGTCCGAACCAAGTGAAGGTCATTTCTATTTTTTCAGCATGCGACAATAACATGTTGATTACTACGCCGCTGTTCTCTGTGAGCTGCAACAAATCTCGCTTGTTTTTATCCTCCTCGAGGTTGACTGATAATGCAATGGTGTTCAAGTGTTTTTACAACTCATGTGCATGGAAATAATGCCAAAAAAATTGTTCAAACTTAACTTGGTGTGTTGCTTGACGACAACACCAACACCTGCATCCCTGGAAAATAAATTATTTTTAAAAAAATTTTCAGTGGATTTTTATTGTGTTTTTTTAAAAATCATCATGGGTCTCCTTGTGATTATTGTTGGTTTAATAGGGACATTCATTTGCGGTCTTTACTTATTCCTTCAGTACATTAGCTGGAAACACACGAAATATTTTCGGGAACGAGGTGTGCCCTACATTGGGGCAGGTTATGAACGCATGTTCAAATTCATGTTTGGTTTAACCTCATTCATCGACTTGGAAAAGGAAATGTACGACATAGCAAAGAAGGCAAAAGCACCATTTGTGGGTTACACGGACACATTCGTAAATCCCGGATATTACATTGTCGATCTGGATTTGGCAAGAACAATCTACATCAAAGACTTTGATCATTTCATGGACCGGAGGAAATTTGCTACAGCCAATTCAAATAAAATCTTCAACAAAATGTTATTAACTCTGGAGGGTTCAGAATGGAAAGGAATGCGTTCGAAATTAAGTCCAACGTTCACAACAGGAAAAATTAAAAAGGTTTTTGGAATCTTTGAGAGAAGTTCAGCAAGAATGTGCGACTACCTCGAGAAAATTGTTGGTCCAGGAGGAGACGATTTTGACGTGATCCTAGTCTTCTCAAAATTTGCTATGGATGTTATCGCAAGCTGTGCTTTTGGAATTGACAGTAAATCGTTTGAATACGGTGTAAATAAAAATTCAAAATTTGATGAAATGGGCAAACGATTTCAATTAAATTTCAAGGCGTCCGTATTCCTCAAATTGGTTTTAATACAAGCTGCTCCAAAATTAGCGGATATGATTGGAGTTGAGGCATTTGATACAGAAGCCACAACATATTTCTCCAGCGTGATTAAAGAAGTGATGACCCACAGGAGAAAAACTGGACAAAGGCAGGATGATTTCTTGCAGTTGATGATGGACGCCCAGGAAGGTCTTTTGAAGGGCGAGGAGAATTCCAAAGAAACTCTGGAAGTTATGACTGGTTCAGATGATTCTCATTCGGCTTCAGCAACATTCAAGGATTCCTCAAGCCATAGTCATGAGAAAAATATTATTGATGATGAAGCAATCATTTCAAATTGTGTTTTATTTTTACTTGCTGGATTTGATACGCTTCAGTCTCTCCTAATGTTTGCCGCATATCAACTTGCATTATGTCCAGAGGCACAGGATAAGCTCAAAGATGAGGTTCAACAGTCAATGGACTCAAATGGAGGGAAGATTACTTATGATGGGGTTAATCAAATGAATTACCTCGACATGTACATAAATGGTAAAGCATTTTCAATTAATTTCTGTCATTTTCAATTGCCAAAATTTCTTGACCTAATTATTTTTATTTTCAGAGACACTTCGTCTATTCCCTCCAGCGCCCAGGACGGAACGAGTTTGCACAAAACGTTACAAAGTTCCGGGGACTGATACGGTTATTGATAAAGGTGTTATTTTGGGATTGCCGTTGTACGGAGTTCATCACGATTCTGATTATTATGACAATCCTGAAAAGTTCGATCCAGAAAATTTCCTTCCAGCCAATAAAGGACAAAGACATCCGTATTCGTTTGCTCCATTTGGGCATGGACCGAGAAATTGTATTGGTATGTCTTTTGCATACGTATTTATATGACTTGGCAATAATAAAAGTGTGTTATTGGACAATTTTTAATAATTAAATATTTAGGTATGCGGTTTGCTCTGATGGAAGCTAAGGCAGTGATTGCGACCCTCGTCAACAGATTTAAAATCGAGCCATGTTCTAAAACCGAGATTCCCGTTATCTTTGGAAACTTTAATGCGCTGAAACCCAAAAGTGGTGAAATGTGGCTGAAGTTTACTCCACGTTTTGTAAAATGAGTAACTATTTATAAGGCTTTAATAAAAATGATTCGTATGCTCATTACGCAATAATCAATTATTATTTGTTTCCATTCATTTTGACAAACAAATATATTACATTATATTTGTGTTTTCTAATATCATTTCTTATTCAATAATATCATTTGAACTACGTAATGTACCAGATATACCTAATCATCCTTGTCCGGAATTTTAGCTTATTCACATGCATATGAATTTTCTTCAATGATAAATAATTTTTTGCTTTCAAAATTTTAATGAAATCAATAAATTACTGGTGGTTGTATAAATAATTGCGATAATGGTCAGCGCTGGTAAAATGTTCTTGATTCTTACTTATTGCTGGAACACGAAGGGCACGTATACCCTCCCACATTAACAAAATGTTTGTAGAGACCTGATGCTGTTCTGTGCAATAAGCACTTTTACGAACACCTTTCTTTGTCCGCGCGCGTGGCACTGTTCATATTTTTTTGCTTTTAATAGAAAAACTCGATAGACTTTATGATAACAGTTTTATAGGCAATAAGAATACTAATTAGATAGTTATCTCATGTTTTTGTACAAAACTTTCCAGAATAGGCAGTAACTTGTTAACGAATAGAATGGTTTCATATTCACTATACTTGTGCTCTGTGAAATATTTACAGCACATAAGTACAACAACGACAACAAGAAAACTACAAAAATTAGTGAGTTATTCAATAAATTAAGCAAACTTAAATACTGTTTTTGTTTTATGCTTTAATTCATTCCCGTAATCTGTGACAAGGGAAAGCAAAAACAAAACAAGTTTTCAGGTAAGCGTCAATGTAGCACTTAAATCAAACATTCAAATTTTTTAATGAGATGAGCAAATTTGTCGTGGCTGTGTAAATGATGGCAATAATAGTCAACGTAGTATTCCGGTGAACTTGGTAAAAGGTTCCAATTTTTATCGCTGGAACACGCAGGGCACGAATCCGTTTTCGAATCTCTTTTTGATTCGATCTTGTCCGGAATAAATTCTTTCTGAGATCTTGATTCAAACTGGAAACCCTTCCGCAAAGAGTTGAGATGGCAAGAAGGTTACATCCAAACACAACGAGACATAATACTAAAAGAGACATCATTGACGGAACGGAAAAAAACTTGACCACCATGATTAATGTTCCAACGACGCTTACACTAATTGTAGACTTGTAGTGTGGGAGAAAGTACCTTCCCAATGTTTCATTGAACATTGTCAATAAAATTGTAAGCTTCGATGAAGCAGATAGT